>PVJH01019778.1:0-42022 GCA_004026705.1 Nesogale talazaci
CGGAGTGGTAGAGTGTCCCCTGCCTGGAGTGGTTAACATCCCAAGTGCCATTGAAAAGCGCTTTGATATGAAGTGCCCCAGAAGAGCTGGCTCTTCTGTTGAGAGCAAGCCATTCCCATGAAGAACATTCAGCACAAGCCCTGGGAGGCCTGTGGGGCTCAGGCGTTTGGATCCGGGGCAGTTTATGGCACTTTCAGTCTTTATCAAGCTTGGAGGGCTTTTCCCCTACTCTTCGTTGTTTTTTTTTTGTTTGTTTGTTTGTTTTGTTTTTTTGCCTGAGTTTTGTTTTTGTTTTGCAGGTAGGAAATGGGTGGGCTTGGTTTTGCCCCGAGGGCATTCTGGCCCCCAGGGGTTGGATCAGAGCTTGACACATGATTCCCCGACACCATCCCCACTCCACAGGAAGGCAAGAGGGAGCACGGACGTCAGCTAATCAGGTCAGCAGTGGCCCCTGGCATCCAGTTGCCCCTTGAGAAGAACCCTTGATGAAGTATGAAGATTCTGAATCATTTAAATCTCCCACGAACTGGACCCCTGGAGTGGAGCGCCCTGGGCGTGGAGAGGGCGTGTGGGGCGCTCTGCGTGGCCGGCCGAGGGTACAGAAGCTGGGCCCACCAGGCCAGGCCGAGCTCGGAGACCTGCAGCCATGCAGGGCGGTTGCGTGCGGCTGAGAAGAGGCTGGTTTGGGCGTCTGCCTCCATCCGAGCATGGATCCCAGATCTGCCCCGCGCGGTGAATAGCCGCTTTGTCTAAGACGGGAGGAGGCGGGACCCGTCAGGGCGCCCGGAGTAGGGGTCCGCCTATCTCCCAACGAAGATCCCGGGGGAGCCCGCGGGTGGGAAGGGAGGAAGGAAGTTGTGTAGGATAAACAAAACAGAGCAAACCCCCAAAGAGTCTCAAGAAAGCACTGAGGATGTGCAAGAACCTGAAACTCACGGCTTGTGGGACAGCCCAGGGTCAGGAGTCAGATGAAGGGGGTGGGGCGGGGGTCATTAGCAAGGCAAAACACCCCCCAGGGAGCGCAACCACCAGTCGCTGTCAGGAGCCTTGGAAACAGATTCCTCTTTTGTTTCGGGATGTTTGGCCCACGCACACATTGTTTTAAAATCACATCCTGCAAGCCTGGCCCTAAAACCCTTCATGCCTTAAGATGCTCTCCTGATGCTGTACCGTCAGATGTTGGACTGTCTGCCAATTTCAAGGGCGGCGGTTCAAACCCACCAGCCCCTGGGGTTGGGGGTGGGGGTGGGGAGAGAGACCAGGGTCGCTTTTAGTGAACATTTGTTGTTGTTAGGCCCTGTGTGACTCACTGCAGTGACCCTGTGTACAACAGGAGTGTGTTAGTCCAGGTAGACTAGAGAAACAAATTCATAAACATGCATGTGGATATAAGGGAAAGGTTTATATACAAGAGGAATGGAACATTGAGAAAGCACCCCAACCCAGTCCAGTCCATAAGTCATAAGTCATAAGTCATCATCATCTGGATGGTAATGGCAACGTGCTGAACTCGTGGTCCACCAGAGCATACAACCCGTTGACGCCGATACCAAAAGAACCAAACCAGACCGACAGCCATCACGTTCCAAGGTGGCTCAGAGGGGCCAGCCTCAGTGAGAAAGAAGGAAGAGCCTCTGAGGATGGCAGTGTTGACGTTGGTTCACAAGGTGAAGGTTATCACAAGGTGATAACCCAGTCCAGTCCATAAGTCAGACCCCATATGTCTGATACCAATCCAGTAGCCCTCTTCAGACTCACGAAGCACATGCAACGATGCCAGGACAATCACAGGCCAGTGGGTGCAGTCTTCTGTATACAGTGGCGGTAGGTAGAAGTAGCTCAGTTCTGGCAGGGGTCTCCCCATGGCCTCCCAAGCATTTTAGCACTGGCAGGAGTCTCCATGAGACTTTTCTGGCTCCAGAAGTCTGGTCCCATCAGGGTAAACCCATGTGGCTTCTCCTCTGGCTCCTCCAGGACTCAGAGTCTATGCTGCCCTCTTGTCTTGTCAGTAGAGCGTCTCCCAGGGACTGAGTTGATGGTATCTCATCTGCACAGGGCATAGACAGTGAGACTTCCCAGAATTCTCTGGAGAAAGCCATGCCCACACAGTGGCTATGACCAGATTGATAGGCTAGACGCCACCCCAACACTCCCAATCATGAGACTGATACCAAAGTACATGACTGCCACAAGCAGGAGCGAGCCGGTTTCTGCAGGCCTCTCACCTTTGTTCCATGTGAGCCCGTCGTTGCCTTCACCTTGTGAACCAACGTCAACACTGCCATCCTCAGAGGCTCTTCCTTCTTTCTCACTGAGGCTGGCCCCTCTGAGCCACCTTGGAACGTGATGGCTGTCGGTCTGGTTTGGTTCTTTTGGTATCGGCGTCAACGGGTTGTATGCTCTGGTGGACCACGAGTTCAGCACGTTGCCATCACCATCCAGATGATGATTATCCTGACCCTGTGTGCCCTGATGGGGGTGCCAACCCCGGCCACTCCGTGGTAGAGTAGAATTTCCCTATTGGGTTCCCAAGGCTGAGATCTTGAGGGGAGCAGAGGGTGCCAGCGAGGCCTTCCCCTTGGAGAGGAGAACCGGAAAGAAGCTCGTCATGGCTTCAAACTGCCGTCCATTCTGTCAGCAGACACGCACTGACCTACTGCACCACTAGGGGCACCTGTGAGCATGCCCAGAGAGAGCATGCAGGGATGGCCCCAGTGTCCATCCAGATCCCTCCCAAGCGAGAGAGGTGTCTGGCTGACAGAATCCAAGTCATGAGCGACCGCGACCTTCACACGTCAAGAGCTTTCGTGTCACAGAAGAGAATTTTTTAAATTGTCCGCCATCTTTGGTATCTTATTCCCCACGTAGATTATTTATATATTAAGCCCGGGCTTGATGTTGTGTACCACACACCTCAGAGCAGGGCTTTTTCCAACAGCCTAATGGCTTTTTGGATGGAACCAAGCAAATAGCTTTCAAGAGGAGGAGTGGTGGGCACTTTAATAGACTGCTAAATTGTCTCACTCTGCTGTGTGCCAAGGATTACGAAGCCAAATGGCATGTCTCCAACTGGACTCTGTGGCCCTCCTGGGGATTCTGCGAACTCCCAAATATGCCTTCATAATTTCTTTCCTGCTTAAACCTGCCAGGGCAGGCTCTGCCGTGTGCAGCTAAGACCCTGACTAATATTGGTACATCCTGCCAAAAAGAGGCGGCCAGGATGCCATTTGGTCTTAATGAAATTGGTGGTTAGCAGTGAAGGACACTGGAGGAAGTTCCAAAACATTGAGTTCCGTAATACCAAGTGTGTTTCTTCTCTCCAGCGTCTGTGAGAAGAGTCCTGTCTACTACACAGTGATGTGTGCTGCAGAAAAGTCAACTTTCTTTCTTCGAACAAGAGGTCCCCTTCAGTCCTCTCCCTCCATCAGGGGGAACCCAATCCTGGCTTAAGATGCAGATGGGAGCAGAAGGTCAAGGGAAGACCGGAGAACACTGTTGATCATTTAAAATCTCTTGCTGAACTTTCTTTTTTTCTTCTCTTTCTAGCTTCCTCCCTCCCTCTCTCTTTCTCTTCCCCCTCCCTCGCTCTGTCTCTCGTTCTTTCTTCCTCTATTATGTTAAGCTTGATAAGATCCCAAATAAGTGTTTAGGAAAGACAGAAGAGTTGAGGAGTGGTTACAAAGACGAAGGCACATCAGGGTTCCCGCTCCCCCCACCCCCCCACCCTTTTAAGCAGTAGTAGGAAGAGGATGGAGAAGGTGGTGGTGAGGGATTAAAATTTTCCTTGCGTCTCTTCCTCCGTCAAGTGGAAGTGGTAGAAACCAAGCAAGCCCTGCTCACAAGGATTTTCCTTGATGTTGGGAAATGATGGGATGATTTCATCAGTCAGCAAATAGTTCTAGTCCATGACCTGCCCTGGGCTATAACCAGAAGGAACGTAGCGCTCCTGTTCCTTTCAAGGCTCTTGGAGGTAGACGTACATGGAGCTAGCAATAGGGCACCTCAGCTTACATTCATTACCTCTGGGATACACAGGCCATTGCCTTGCCTTTTAACTATCTTGAAATAATCTCCAATTTACTGAGGCTGGGAAGGGGACAGGAGTAAATACAGAGAATTCCTATCTAGTGCCACTGCTGCTCAATTGTTCTCTCTCTCTCTCTCTCTCTCTCTCTCTCTCTCTCTCTCGTTGATTTATTTGCTTGTCTGTCTATGCAGCCGCCACCACCTGCCATCGTGTTGATCCTGACTCAGGGCAATCCCATGGGTGTTGAGCAGGAAACTCTGCTCCCTGGGGTTCTCCACAGGCTGAGTTTTCGGAAGTGTGTGTGTGTCACCAGGCCTTCCTTAGGAGTGTCACTGAACTTGGACCTCAACCATTCCCGTGAGTGGCCGAGTGCCTTGCCAGTTTGGGTCACCCAGGTGGACACACATGTATGTACAAAACATGAACGATGTATATCGATTTGGGGGGAACCATCTGTAGGCAGATGGACATGATTCCCCATCCCCTTTTAATACCTCAGGGCAGCGGTTCTCAACCTGTGGGTCTCCACCCCTTTGGTGGAGACCATTTCAAAGGGGTCACGTAAGACCATCGGAAAACACATATTTCTGATGGTCTTAGGAACTGAGACACCGCTCCTCAATCCATCTCCAGACAGGTCTGCCCACATGCAGATACACCCACCTATGAGTACTCAGTGTGAAGACTGTTACCCATGCTCCACCACGCTTTGAGACAAAATTTCCCTTATTTGTCATTAGAAATAAATATTTCAAAAAAAAAAAAAGAAGGAAATATTTCACAATACAAATGACATATTGTTTTTGTGATTGATCACTATGCTTTACTTATGTTTAACTTGTAGCAATGAAAATGCATCCTGCCTATTGGATATTTCCATGATAATTCATAACAGTAGCAAAATTACAGTGATGAAGTAGCACTGAAAATAGCGTTATGGTTGGGGGAGGGGGGGGTCACTGCCACATGAGGAATTGTATTAAAGGGTCACGGCATGAGGAAGGTTGAGCACCACTGCCTCAGGGGTTTCTCCTAAGAACACGGATGTTCTCTGACATGGCTCAAGCACAGCGACCCAATGCAGAAAATTTAACACGGATACATTTTGTTGTTATTCTCTCCTCCATGTGCCCCCCCTTGACCATCAGCCCAATGCTGTCCTTTCTATCATCTTCCCTTCAGGCCAGGAACATGTCTGACTCCTAAGTGGCATGTTTTCATTTTCTTTACCCTGAGACACTCGTCTGCCCTTTCTCCATCTTTTAGGATGTGGAAACTTAAAACAACAACAAAAACAATACACAAGCTTTAAAAATAATTTTATTGGGGGCTCTGACAACAATCCATATGTCCACTGGATCAAGCCCATTTGTACAGAGGCTGCCATCACCATTTCCAAAGCATTCTCTTTCTACTTGAGCCCTTGGTATCCGCTCCTCTTTTCCTCCCCTCTCACCCTCGTGAATCCTTGATCAGTTATGTTTTACTATTGCTATCTCATATCTTACACTGTCTCCCTGCATCCTCGTTTGTTCCTGTTGTTTGTCCCCCTGGGAGTGTGTGTGTGTGTGTGTGTGTGTACATCGATGATTATGATCAGTCCCCCCTCTCGCCTCCTTTTTGTAAACCAGATGAGAGCGGGCAGAGCTGATCACTTTTGCACTCAACAACTTATCAAACCTCCCAAATGGTTTGTCCTCTTTCTCCTCAGCCCCCTCCCTTCTGGAGACTATCTTCCCCCTTGCTGAGGCTTCTGAAGAACAGAGGCTGCCCTTCCTAGGGGATGTTCCTCAGTGAGGCCGCGTCCGAGGGGCCCTCATGACGGGACTCAGTCCCTGCAGCTCCGTTAGCCCACACTGTAAGGTGAAAGTCACCTGCCCAAGGCGGCACTGGACTTCTCCATCGTGGAATGACTATTTTCCCCTTGCAAGCTAATAATCTGTCTTGGGGAGCAGGAAGCAATATAGTCATGTCTGTTAGAAAGGGGGGAAATGGGGTTAACGGAGGATGCTGCCGAGGGAGGTGGGGAGAGGAAGTTCAGTCCTGCGACATGGTCTTGAGCGATTGACATCACCCCTGGAGCCACGGGTCCTCACCTGGGACACAGGCTGATGGACTTTTCCTTGCAATGTTGTTGGGAGGAGGCCTAGGAAGGGAAGGTGCTTGGCTCATAGGAGTCAGAAATGAGTTCATTATCAACATAGTCAACGAAGATTAGCACCCTTTTTATTCTCCTCCACCTTTTTTTTTTTTTTTTGGGCATCACTGCTCACCGGTGGTGGGAGTAGGAGGCCCAGCCCTACTGCTGGAATTGAACCTCTGTCTCAGTGGGCCGCAGTCCCGCGCACAACCACTACGCCACCGGGGCTCAGCCCTCTCCTCCACCTTTTTTAAAGTGCTCTGAGAACAGTGATGGGTTGATCTCTTTCCATCATTTCCAGTGTTACAAAGAGACATCAAGGTCAAACAAATGATCCCGTGCTACTTACAGGAAGGACACAGAGAAGCAACTCTAACAGAAGCTTCACAGGAAAACTTCGTGATCCCAGGTAGAAATGCCAGGAGCGGAGGTAAGACAGGCCATCACAGAACGGGTGTCTGGGGGAACGTTGTCAAGTCCAACCTGAGCATCAGCTGTAAAGAAGCCTGTCAAAGCCAATAACCCCCATACCCCGACACCCCTCAGGAAGAAAGACCCAGGCCAATGAAGCAGAAGCTCTCAGACTGATTGGAGCTCCCTGGCCTCAGCTTCATGACAGGGAGGCTCTCAGGCCCAGAAGGTCAAGCCTGTGCCTCTGGGAAGATCACAAGTCTTCTCCACCACTCCTCGCCCTCACTGGAGGGGCTGTGACCAATCTTGACTTTGTATTTGAATCTGTAGGGGAATTTTGTTTTTTGATTTTTAAATACCAATTCCTGAACCCAACCCCAGAGCAAGTGAAACCAAATCAGAACCCAAACTTGGGAATTTTTCAAGAGTTCCCCAGGTGAGTTCACTGTAAGTCATGTTTCAGAAGCAGAGGTCTAAATCATCTTGAAAGTTCTTTCTGTGAGTCCATGACTGGAATGTTCTGAGGAACTGAAGTTTCTGATGCACTTAGAATTCACTCCCAGAAATTCCTTTTTGTTTCGTTTTCTAGGTTTTTTTTTTAAATGATTTTATTGAAGGCTCTTATAGTTCTTAGAACATTCCACACATCATTTGTATCAAGCATATTTGTACACATGTTGCCATCTTCATTTCCAAATATTTTCTACTTGAGCCCTTGGTATAAGCTCCTTTTTTTTTTTAATCATTTTATTGGGGGTGATTCCTAGTTTTGAAAATGTTTCTAAAGTTGCCAACTCTGAGGAATTGTGAAGGTCCTTCTGACCTTATATATAGTGAGGAATGGAATTTTCTGATTAATTTGGAATTTTGCTAATTCACCACCCAAAAAGTTCTTTTTACTTTTATTCCCTTTTTTTTTTTTTTGGAAAATGTTTCTAAAATGTACTAATCCATGCTCAAGTTGAGAGACACAGTATTAATAAATTCAAAACCAGGGCAGATGTTACTAACGGGACCATAGTCTCTGGTGTATCTTATAGCTCCCTCTTGCTTTTAAAGTGGCCTTTTACTTCTCCATCTCTCCTGGTGGTGTTGTGGTAAGTATTTGGGCCGCTGGCTGCATGGTTGAAGGTTCAAACCCACCCCCAGCTCCCTGGTGGGGAGAGATGAGATGCTCCCATCTGGGACTGCTCTGAATCAGAATTCACGCAGTGACAGGGTTTAGAAGACAAGACAAGAATTTACTTTAAAAATAAACACACGCAAGAAAACACGGGGGAAATGAAACGATTTACTTTATGACTCATTCGTCTTCAAGAGCGGAGCCTCTAAAAGTCTAACAAGCAGATCTGAAGAATCCCTGGTGGTGCAGCGATTAAGCGCTTGGCGGCTCACAGAAAGGATTGGCCATTCGAACCCACTGGAAAAAAAATCAAACGCATCTGCGTCCTTGGCAGCCACGAACAGTCAATCAGGGCTGAGGGAGGGGCAGCCGGTCTGCCAGTCTGTGTATGGTGGTGACCATTTAATATCTTCCATAATGAGGTATCTTAGGAGCACAGACTACAAACCTCACTGAAAAGTGTTTCCGTGCAGCAGGGCACCCACGTGAAAGCAAGGGAGCCAATGGCAAGTGTGTAAGAGAGGAGACGTGAGTTTCCTTCCAACGGAACTTGAGGCTACTATAAATGAATGGACTCATGGGATACAAGGACCTTGATAAGTTCCATTACTCTTGCTTTTTTTTAAAAAAATATTATATACTATTGCCGCTCTATGTAACCATTTAAGTTTTGTAGCACGATGTTTATTTAGAAACCTAGACTCGAAGCATGCCATAGTGACTATTTTCCAGTTGTCTCCTCTTTATTCAAGGAGCTGGGTAGACCCGGGGTTCTGTCTTCAGCTGGTAACAGGAAGCACCACCAGCTGCTGGGTGGGAGAAAGGTGTGTCCAGTTGGCTTCCGTAAAGAGTGTGGCCTTGGGGACACCACAGGGGCGTTCTGTAAAGAGTGAGGCCTTGGGGACACCACAGGGGCGTTCTTCTCTGTCCTGTAGGGTTGTGTGAGGGGTTGGAATTAACACAGGAGCCACAGGGGGTGGTCTTCTTTTTGAATGTCGGTTGATTCTGTCCGTAGAAGTCTTTCTCACCATCTGACTTGTCATTCCCCTTTCAGAGCTGTCCAGGTCCTGACACAGGACCTGACACAGGACACAGGGTATCGCACCGTCGCTGGACTCAGCAGTAAGCTCCAGGGCATTGATGGCAGCTCCACGAAAGACCACGCCTTTAAATAGCTGTAAGGGTCTGGAGCTGTTCGTTTTTTTCTTTTAAAAAAATTGTAAAAGAGTTCCACTGTATAACACACACATCATACCATTTAGGAGTTCAGTCGTGTTAGGAAGAGGGGTGCAATCTTCATCACCGTCAAGTTCAGAACATTTTCTTCTCTCTTGTACTCGTCATTGTTCTCTGTCCCTGTAACCTCACCTGCCAGGCCCCTAGGTAATTGTTAGTCTAGTTATTTTGGGGGGTGAGGGTGTCTCCCACACTCAAATGGGTCCTCAGGAGGGTCTTGGCGATTGTGGAAAATATTAAAAACTGACAGCAGGGCACTGGAACTCTTCGTCCCCTATCAGGACTGAAAGAATGAATATATTTTCCAAGGGCGATATATAATGGGACTTACAGATCTTTGCCAACACGCCATTCACAAACATGACATAGTCAGTGGGTGATGTCATAAGTGGGTGACATAATAAACCAGCAGTGAGGTGAATCATCCACTTGACCTAGTGCTAGTTGACCTCAAATGTCCTCCCAAGGGGCTTGCTACATTGTACAGGGGTTTGCCTATAGAACCTGATTGCTTTTACCTACAGAAAACCTTCGGGCATGCAGAATAGTCAGACACAAGAATGAGTCATCTATTATCGTAGCTCTTTTATGACTGCTTCTTAATGGAGGGCTATTGGGGGGGGGGCACATTATTCATCCTGTATTTGAACAGGTTTTCGAAAGCATGTCTATTTCAGAACAATGGGGACCTACCTCAAGATAGGGCTAGCTCTCGGCGCCCATGGATGCGAGTGCAGAGCTAAGGTCAAATCCTTTCCACCAAATCCTCAGTGTGCTAGTTACTGTCTCAATCGATTGACCTATCCTGGATTTTATAGAGAGAACATAACACAAAACAAGAAACAATGACAAAAATAAAACAGAGAACCTTAGAGAAGAAAGGAGAAAATACTAAAGTAGAAAAGAAAGTCAAAGATACCTAAAACAAACAATTTTTTTTAAATAGTCCAAAAGGGAGATCAAATGATAAGGTGTTACATTTTAACCTAACTACCTCTGCCAGAATCCACTTAACTGTGTTCCCTGTCTGATTGCACACTGTTCACATGCCTGGTCTATGGCCAGAAGGGATTCAATGGAGGCTTAATCCGTGCGGGGACACTGTAAATGAATTTTAGACTTCCACTGTCATCCATAACTTTCTGCAAACAGAGTGTTCAGAATCTGAGTTTTGATACCTTTCCTCTTTTTTTTTTTTTAACCTTTCCTCTTCTAGATTTGGATTGCACGATTTAAAATCATTGGATCACCCAGACTGGTGTGCTTCTACCTTGATGCCTCACTTAGACGGCGGTGTCACTTTTCTTAGTAAACAAGTATTACCTCTCAATTTATTTCTTCACTTCAGCATCCACTTTTTCCTTAAAATTTTTTTTTATTGTGGAGGTTCATCAAGCAAATCATTGGTATTGCATTAAACAATCCATGCACATTTGGTTTCAGCTCATCCATTATAATCCCCCTCAATGTACTGTGTCACAGACCACTTCCTCTGTTTCCTTTTTCCATTCCTCCATTCCTAACCCTCTGTTCTTTGTCCCTGGGTAAATGCTGCTATCTTGATTTTTTCTTGGGGAGAGGGGGTTCGTTCCAGGCCTAATGGGGGACTAACGGCCATAGTCTCAGGGGTTCTACTTGTCTCGACCTGACTAGTCAGCCTTTTAATTTTTAATTATTCTGAGTTTTGTTCCACATTTTTCTCCCCTCTTGAGAGCAGTTAGCAGGGGGAGTCGGGCACCATCTCTGTCGGTCTGGTCCCTTGGTCCGCGAACTTTTTTCACTAATGATTTCCATCTTTCTCACCATTGTTCTTGCATCCAAATGGGAAGAGACCAATAGTTGCATCTCAGACAGCTGGCTGCTCGTGAGTTTTTAAGACCCCGGCTGCTACTCACCAAAGTAGGAGGGAGAACATTTTAAATATTGTCTCTATGAGTGATGTGCTGCCATTGACCTCTGTGTCCCCCAAGACGGTGGTCCTGAGCAACCCCAGGCCCAGTGACTCATTCCCTCAAGGAGTTTGGTTATGTCTAAGAAGCTATCACAACGTTGCCCCCTGTATACTCTACTCTGTATATCAATAAATACTTATGTAGAAATACCTTCTGTCAAAACTACATATATTCATTGATATAGTGTCATTCCCCTTCCCATACCTGTCCAGCTTACATATCTAACGATGCATGACTATATGTATGTGTGTGTATATATATATATATATATATATGTATTTTACTCACTGCTTTCAAGTCAATATCCACTCACAGAAGTCCTATAGGACAGGGTCGAACTGCCCCTGTGAGTTTCGGAGGCTGCAACTCTTTATGGGGCTAGAAAACCCCGTCTTTCTCCTGAGAAGTGGCTGGTGTCTTTGCTAATCACAGCCCGATGCAGAACCTCCATGCCACCAGGGCTCCGAACAATCCATGATAGTTTATTATCATTGTAAGCTTGCGTGTCCAACCAGACTCACCTTCATTGCCTATAGTGCCTACACTACTCAAGGTCTTCCTTTGCCTCCAGAGTTGCTTCCCTCCACCCCCCGTTTTCCCTCTGATCATAGACTGCCTTCCCCCTTCCCCATACCCTTTCATTTTTCTGCTCTCTTTATACTTCCCTGAAACCCGAACCCACTCATCCTCAGTAGGTGCAGGCACCTGGCTGTTTCACTGTGTCATCCAGCACAGCCGCACGGGAGCACATGTGTGCTGAAAGACACCTGACTATCAGGAGTGGGCATCTCTTTCTTTACCGTTACTCTTGTTGGCGGAGCAGTGATCCTCAGTGGGGCAGTTTTGTCCCCTTTCAAACATCTGGCCATGCGTGGAGATCTGTGGGGCAGTCACATTTGGAAAAGGGGTACTGCCGCACATCTGGTGGGTACACTGGGTGACTTGGTTACCTAGAGCTGCTGTAACAACACACACACACACACACACACACACGCGTTTATTGTCTCACAGTTCAGAACACAGTTTAAGGGCAATAGGATTCCTTTCTTCTCTGTTTCAGTTTCTGGCAATCTGGGGGGTTCCTGGACTTATATATGCACCTGCCTGGTATTGTTGGTCTTTATGGTATCTTTTCTCTGCCTCTGTGTGTCTCATCTGCTTTTAATGTATATATTAATGTATACACACATATATAATTCAAAGTGCTTGAGTTTAGGACCCACTCTATTCTGACATGACCTTATTACCATAGTAAAAGAAAACTCCTCTTAGCAAACAGAATCACATGCAAAGATGCAGGGGCCAGCCCTTCAGTGCACAGTGTGGGAGAACACAATTCAACCCCAACTCCAGGGATCCTGCCACCCACCCCACAATGTGTAGGGACAACTCCCCACGCTCCAGGGTAGACTAGGAGTCAAGGCTGCAAAACTCCTGGCTACAGCTGCCCTATTACATCAGATTTATTTTTAAAGATCCATATAGGTAAGGTTCAAAGTTCATGAATCTCATTACAAAGCTCAGTGGTTTCCAGTTTATAAAATCTGTTGTATAAAATAAGGCACAAACCAGTGCCATGAATCAAAAGGAGAGCAAGAAAAATAAAGTAAACAAAAGGAGAGGAAGTAGTCTCGGTAGATGATGGAGTCTCTCCTTCCACCACTCAGTCTGGGAATGAGTTTTAGTTCCGTGACCAGAAAGTGACTCTGGAATAGCTGTCCGTCCCTTAGCTCATGAGGAAGCCAATGATCAAAAGGTAAACCGCAACACCCCCTCAAAAGACAAAACAAAACTGAAAGCAAACCCACGGTTGTCACCTCAGTTCCGTCTCATGGTGACTTTGTGGTTAGCTGAGTGTGTCACCACTGTTCCCCCGGGATGCTTATGAAACGTCACTGGTCATGGTGGTGGAGATGGAGATGGAAGTGGTGGAGGTAGTGGATGTGGAGGTGATGGTGGAGACGGAGGTGGTGGTGGTGGAGGTGGAGGTGAAGGTGTTGGATGTGGAGGTGGTGGAGGGGGAGAGGCATGGTGGTGAAGGTGGAAGGGGTGGAGTGGGGGTGGTTTTGGTTTTGGTGTACATTATTTTTTTAAATCTATTGTAACTTCTGGCCATGGACCCTAAAACTATTTTAAGAGTTACTCGTCGGTAATCCTGTATACTTGCTCGCTGCAAGATTATACATGCATCATCTCGAGAGAGTGGGAAACATTGATGCCCCTGTCTCCCCTCCCCTCCCTGGCAACCCCTGGCTCTGGGGAAGAGAGGGACACGTTGTGCTCTGACTCAGCTGAGGGTGGGTGGACCGTGACACAGGCCCAGAGCAGGGGAGCGACTCGCCCAGGCTGATGGCAAAAGGCCGCGGCAGAACTGACGGTCAGAAGCTCCTACGTGGAGCTGGTCTGGGGCCTTATCTGGTCCTTTGGGGGAAACCACTGCCCCAAGTCTAGTCGCCCCAGCTCCTGTGGGGTCAGGCTGGGGTGGGGGCACTCGTCGGGGCTCACCGTCACTCCTGCTCCAGCCCAGCACTGGGCCCCCCAAGCCTTGGCCGCTGGCTACCACATCTGCTCGGAGGAGAGAGAAATGGGTGGGGCTGACCACGCAGATTCATCGCCTCGACTTGGACTCCATCCCAGCAGCGCAGAATTGGATCGATGACAGGGATAAATGTGTTTGGCTCTGGGGCTCGGTCACTGAGGATTTATTTAGCACCTGCAGTCCTAAAAAAACAACAATGCTGCGGCCTGAGAGGCCCCGGCGGAGGAAACGAGGGCAGGGGCGCAGCGGAGTGTGGAGGCTGCTTGCAGTTTAGTGATGGGAAAGATGGGAAGGTGGCCCAGGGAAGGTGAGCGAGCGCTCGGTTCAAGGTCGCCCATGCAGATTCTGTGAGTATTGAGCTTGCTACGTCTCAACAGAAGAGGAGGAGGAGAAGGAGAAGACGACCACGACAACATTCTGGCTAAGCATAAAAGAGCCCCCACCCCTCCATCCCCCAGCAGCGCCACTGCCTTCTGAGAGATGCCCCGCAGCCCTGGCCCGTGGTTTACACAGTTGGAGGGCGCGCATCCTGTCCGGGAACCTTCTGGCGCCTCCGCACTGTGCATCCGCCCAGGGAAGGGGGCCACTTCCAGGAAGGCCCCTTGTGTCGGTGGAAGGAAGCCCTCCCCACGGGGCCTGCAGGCAGTGGGAAGCGAGGCAGGCTGAAGAGGAGAGGAAGGGAGCCCCAGGGTCTGCGGGGCGCAGCGGGAGCCCCGGAGAGAAGGGACCGGGCGCAGGGCTCATCCAGGGCTTGGAAGGAGCAAGGGCTCATGGGAAGGTCAAGCCCTAACTCTGGGCAGAGTGTGTGTGTATGTGGGGGGGGGGGGGGGGGGGGGGGGGGGGGGGGGGGGGGGGGGAAGGAGGAGGGCATGTTAAGTTCCGCAGCCTGCTGCATACTGATGAGGAAGGTACTTCTGTTAGCAAGAATACCATGTTTCCCAAAGTGTGACCTAAGGCACACAAATCCTCCCAAATGATAAATGCCCCCCACGCGCCCCCAAAAGAAAAGCAAGGTTTGCAAAATGGGGTCTTGGAGTTGCCCCACCTTGGAGAACTTTTTCCCCTGACCCCGAGAGAGGAGTGTGACATTCTGGGACTCCCGACTTGCCTTTCTCAGACTCTTACCGAGTCTGTGGACCCAGCCATGTCCTTGCTCCCCTGCTGAAGGAGACACACAGGGCAACTGCTGCAAGGCCACCCTCCCCAAGGCCCAGTCGCTCCCTCACGACCCTCTGGGACTCCCAAGCGGGCCAGGAAAGGGCAGAAGCCAGTGGCTCCAGGTCCCCTTCCAGCTCCTGCCTCCCATTCCCCTTCCCGAAATGGGCTGCGGTAGTCTAGGCCCTCACTTACTGCTGGATTCACTCAGGTGCTAACACACCTGTCGGGAGTTTCGACCGCCTTGCCGGGCTTTCCTTCCCTCCTTCCTAGAGCTGGCGAGAGCAGGATCTTTGCCCTCCTGGCTCTCGTGCGGAAATCAGACCATCATAGACGTAGGCACGTCAGCTGAGGCCAACCTACAGTGTGGGGAAGAAACCCTTGAGGGTGTACTGGTTCTGTGTTGGTCTGTGATCCGCAAGGCTGGCAGTTTGAGAACAGCAGCATCTCCATGGGAGGAAGCTGGAGTGTTTCTGCTCTTGTAAATAGGTAGAGCCATGGACATGCAACAAGGAGCAGTTCTGCCCAGTCCTACAGGGTCACTGTGAGTTGGCACGGATTCCGTGCATGGTGCAGGGTGCGGAGGCTGAGGGCAGACGCTTGTCTGGGCCAACTGATCTGGGAAGACTTTCCTCAAGAGGTGACCTCTGAACAAAGACAGAAGGAGGTGCGGGGGGAGACCCAGCAGAGCTCTCAGGGCAGGATGTGTCCAGCAGCGGGAACAGGGCAACGATCTCAAGACCAGAGTTTGCCTGAGGAAGAAAGTGGCCAGAGTGACATGAGGGAGCCAAAGAAAGGAAGAGGGTTGGGAAAGAAAGGACCAGGTCTGGCCTGACTGTGCACGTCGCCGCCAGGTCTTGAGATTTTATTCTGAAGGACGTGGGAAGCTCTTGGGGGATGGGAGGTAGGCACTGAGCAGGTGAGGGAGGTGGAGGACATGTCTTCTTTCTAAAAGGGATGGACAACTTCCTAAAGGTCGAGAGCCCACTGTCTGCTTTAAAAAAAAAAATCTGAGAAGTATTTGCATTTTCACTAGAAGGTTGGAGATCTCCCAAAGCCTGAAGATGGGGCGTTCATTCATGATGTAAATATTTGTTGAGTCGCTAACTTATACCAAGGCACTAGACCAGCGGTTCTCAACCTGTGGGTTGTGGCCCCTTTGGGGGTCGAATGACTCTTTCACAGGGGTCACCCGATTCATAACCGTAGCAAAATGACAGTGTTGAGGTAGCAATGAAAATAATTTTATGGGGCTGAGCCCCGGTGGCATAAGTAGTTGAGTGTGGGACTGCGGCCCACGGGCTTGGCAGTTCAAATCCAGTGGCGGCTCCCAGAAGCGGCACTGGGTAGCGCCCACAACCACCAGAGGCAGTGATGCCCCCCCCCACAAAAAAAAGAAAGTAATTTTATGGTGGGGGGTCACCACCACATGAGGAACTGTATGAAAGGGTTGCAGCCTGAGGAAGGTAGAGAACCACTGCTGTAGACAGGAGAAGGCAGTCGATAGGACTTTTAGTTTGCAATGTTATACAAAACCCTCCATCCCCCAAAACACATCACTCTCCCCTCTAATTCCGTGAGATCCCAAGTTCCCACTCCCGATATTTTGGGAGGAGAGGTTGCCTTAAAAGAGCCCCATCCTTCGTGGAGGACAACAAGATGCTTGTGGCTCCTTGATCTTTTCCAGGGCAAGAAGCCCCATGTATCTGTCCCAACAAGGGTTCCCAGGATCCTTCTCCTGGTGCCAGCAGGACCGCTCTGGAGAACTCGGTCACCCTGATAGTTGTGTGGTCCCTCCAGTGGCCAGGTCACTTGGAGGCAGGCGTTCAGCAGACAAGCAGCCAGGCTCTGTCAGGACCCTGGGACAGGTGCTTCTGCCACTTTTCTCACGAGAAACAAGCCAAGCAGAGTAGGCAAAATAGGACCATATCCTGACGCATTAACAAAGACAGCTTGAAACTGAGTGACAAGAACCAGGGAGGGGCAGATTTGACTGAGCTACACACTCTGTCTGGACACACTGCTCCACTTGGGGTGGGGGTCAGGGTGGGGACCCTGAGCCTCCTTGTTCAGGAAACAGGAATTCTCTGAGGACCTGGTGCGGCAGAGGCCCGTGACCTCCTGTGTAAAACAAGGTCTCGGTACAGGGTGAGACGTCGGCTCTCAGCGTTACCACAGCAAAACCGAAAATCGGAAGTGTTTGGCTGCAAATTGAGAGGCTGGGGCAATCGAACCAGCGTCAGACGCATAATGGCTTCGGAAAGACTCCTCTCCCTCCTCTAGTGAGGAGAGTCCTCCCTCTCACATCTTCTGCAGGAGCTCAAGGAGAAAGGGAGAGCCACCCAGCCATCCGTCAACGCTGTCTGTTGAGTAGGAGTTTTGGGGAAACCATGTGGAGAAGTACACTTTTAAAAATGGCTTTGGGCTCTGCTAACAGCAGGCTGGGCAGGGAACAGGAAGAGGCTGCGAATGAGTGTTTTCCATGAGATGTTGCCAGGTGATAAAATATTAAAATCAATACCAACACTCGGCTCTTCAAGGACTGGTCTTAATGATGCTGTCAGATTACTGGGCCTTGTGGTCAAATGGACAGTGAGCCTTGGGCTTTATCAAAAATAGCTTAATGGGCGCCATGAATGGATGCCAATAGATGCTTAATGGGTGCCAGCCCCTGCGCTGACTTCTTTGGCATCGCCCCATTCAATCCTCACAACAACCCGATGACATAGGCACGATCATCATGCCAGTTTGACAGATGAGCAAACTGAGGTCTAGCCAGGCAAAGAGTTTGCCCAGGACCACAGTGTGGGTGTGTGACAAAAACTGAGCTGAAATCCCTGACTGGGATTCCAAAGCCAGTGTGGCGGTTACATCATCTGTTGTCAATTTGAGACTAAAGAGTGAAGGGGTGGAGTTGAGCCTGTCGATCAGGTGACCTCACTAACATGATGACCTCATTTGGAGGTGCTGAGGAGGTAAATAGCTCGCTGGAGGTGGGACACAGGCTGACTTCCTGGGAGACACAGCAGCTGACAAGACGCATGGAGTTATGCAAGTACCTTCAGCTGGAGATGCCACATAGAGACCTCTGCCAGCATGGAGATGCTTATACCTCCACTGGATCCTTAAGACTTCCCACCCATTGGTCTGTGATCTTCCTGCATTCGGCATCATTGCATATGTTGCATGAGTCTGAAGAGGACTTTATAGATTGATATTGGACATAAGGGCTTATGGACTTGATCTGGATTGGGTTGGGGTGTTTTCTCAATATTCAATTGGACTTGTGTAGAAAGTCCTTTCTTTCTTTTTTTTTTTTGGGGGGGGGCATCACTGCCCTCAGGTGGTGGGAGTAGGAGACCTAGCCTTTGCTCCGTGGAGCTGGAATCGAACCTCCATCCCAGTGGACCACAGTCCCGAGCACAACCACTACGCCACCGGGGCTCAGCCTGAAAGTCCTTTCTTAGACACATGAGTGTCTAGGAATTTGTTTCTCTAGTCCACTCAGACTAAGACAGCCAGTGTTTTCCATTTTTCACTTATTTGATTTAAACAAAACAAAATGTAAAGGAAAACATCCCCATATGGTGAAAAGGGGGGAAAGAAACAAATCCAGTAGTGTAAGAGAATTAATGATGAAATCAGCTCTTTTTCTGACCAGAGTTGAACCCAATTGCCTTTCATACGGGAGGGAACTGAAAACATACCCAGAAGTGCGTGTGCTTCTGCTTACACGCCTGTGCAGACCCAGGGTCACAAACTCGCCAGACTGCCCCACCTCACTGTCGTTCCTTCACATTTCTCGAATGACTTCAGGGACAGTACAGAGACTGCTGCTGGAGTTTTCTCATGGCCGCAGAATGAGTCTCATCATTTAGGACTTTCTAGATGTCCGAGCTCGGCAGCAATGTTGGAATGAGGCGAAGTCAGAAAGTCCCTTTCACAGACCTGTGAGCAGCAGTGGACTTTTGATCATCAGGGCGGTCCTACAATGGGTCTCTGGCTCTAGAACGGCGCTTCCGAATTGCAACGTCTTGGGGGCTGTCAGGGGGTGGAAGGGGCGCAAGTGAGGGAGGGCCCTTGACTTTGAGACATCCCATGCTAGCTGACAGTAACAGACCTCGGTGTCCCTGCCACACTCCAGGGACATTTTTGAGCAAAAAGAAGAATGTGGCTAGCAGAAGTTCCTCTTTCCAGTCACCTCTCTGTCATCACCCTCATGCCATCAGGAACTCTAAAGGTCGCTCGTGGAGCCTGCTGCCCAGGCGTGGCAGGTGAGAGCTGCCTGGCCTTTAGGGAGCATGGACCGAGAACCAGAAAGAGGAAGCAGCTCACTCACAGGTCAACGGAGGGCGGGCCGAGGGGAGGACGTCGGGGTCTTGGGACCAGAGCCTGTCCTCCTGGCTCCCGTTCTTCCCTCCACTGCCCTGACTTGGATGGACAAGTTCGACTCAGAGGCATGCCTTTGTCTTTCACCAGCATCCGGGCTTGAGAAGAGTCTGGACCTGCTCACAGGGGAAGTGGGTTCTGCCCGGGGCTGCAGTCTGCCCTTGCCTTCCCTGGGTACCAACCCGATACCAGTGGCCCTGCAGTCCAGGGCTGTTCTCTGCCACCCCGTGTTGATAGGACTGCACGCACTGCCTTCCACATCTCAGCCGGTGGCTGGGATCGTTCAGAAGTTGATCTCCAGACCTTGCTGCCCATGTAGCCCGGGGGTGAACTTGAATCCTCAGACTGTCTCTCAGCAACTGCTCGTGCCACCCAGGGCGGCCGGCTCTGGTGTCTGTGCCAGGGAGCTGATGCTGCCTGTGTGCGCTATGTTAGTCAGGTGAGTCTGCAGTGGGCACACGCCTGACATGACACGGGCTTCCCCACGACTTCACCAAAACTGGCTGGCTCACTCATGCCCCTTCTCACTGACTCCCTGGATGAGTACCCCCACCCCCCAAGTCTGCTGTCCCTCCCATAGGAGCTCAGTGATGCAGTCCACTTTCACTTGAGGGCTCACTACCTCATCTGGCGGCTTCCAAGATTGCTCTAGTCTCCGTGTGGGGTTTGACATTGGGTGGGGGTGGGGAGTGGAAGACTGCACATTGATTCTTAAATGCCTCATGTCAGTCCACTGGCCAGCATCATGGCCACACCTAGTTGCCAGGGTTGGGGGGGTCTGTGGGCATCACCCTGAGAAGAACATGTCTAACCCTAACTCAGGCTTGTGGGGCGCAGGGAATACGGACTCTGTTGAGTAGGGAACTGATCTCCAGCCTGTTGGGGTATTATGAACAGTAAACTCGGGGATGAACAGTAGCCTGTGGGCTCTGCTCCCTCCCTCAGTCATCTGCAGAGAGCCCTCACTTGTATTCTTATAGCCTTTCATTGTCAAGGGGAAAATGTCATGCAATACATACATGAAGTGCACAGCTTAGTAAATAAGTACCTAGCAAAGATCCTTATAATGGCTTGGCGAGGTCCACCCCCAAGATGAATAATGCAGTTATTTCTTTTAAAAAATCATTTTTATTGGGAACTAATCAGCCCTAATCACAATATATACATATATACATACATACTTTGTGTCAGCATTTATAGCTTATTTTTCTGGGGGGGGGGGAGGACTCATACAACTCTTATCACAATCCATCCATCCATCCATTGTGTCAAGCACATTTGTACATTTGCTGCCATCACCGTTCTCAAAAACATTTGCTTTCGATTTGAGTCCTTGGTGGCAGTGTCTCCTTTTCCCCCCTCCCTCCCTGCTTCCCCCAAATAACGCAGTTGGGCCTCTCAAGAGGCCCAATCTAACAAGCAGATTGAATTGTTTTCATTCTCCCATTTGGCCTCGCATTGGCCCAGGCTTGAGTTTGAGGCAGCGTTGGAAAAGTGAAGTTTCAGATCTGTACAGGCAGCTGGGTCATCGCCACCGTGAACTCCCAGTTCACCCGAGAGGAAGGCTAGGGGAAGCCCTCACAACAACCCCCTCAGAGTAGGAGGGAGGGGCTTGGGGTGCCTGGACTAGGCCAACGCTGCTGCCAGGCTCCCCCCAAGTGCTGGGGCTGTGTCTACCCGCTCCCCACCTACATGTCAGGAGACTCTGAGGCTGGGGCACCACGTGGGGGAGAAGTTACCCATAGAGATCAACACGGGCTACAGGCCCCCTTGTCTGGGCCAAAGTGCAGCCTGGAGGTCGACCTGACCCTGGGATAAGAGGTGGGGAGCCCTCCCAGCTTTGGGTAGCAGCCCTGTGACCCCTCCCAAGGTATGTGTCAGCCTGAGGGCTTCACGCCCTCTTTCGGGACGTTGCACAAGCGCAATCCTAGAAAGACCGCGTGTTCCTGGCTGCTGGCTGCTGGCCGGGTGATACTCAGCCCTCCTTGGGGGACAGCAGCACCTGTTGGGGAGCCGCTGGGGCAGGGCCCTCCCATCCAGGCCTGTCAACACATATTTCTGGGCTCAAGTCAGTCTCTGCTGCTTTCTCCCCGCTCTGGTCCCCCTGCACTCAGGGAGCAGCTGACCCAGTTTTGGGTGGAAAAATTAGAATGTTCCCCAGCCCGATGGGAGAGGGGCAGGAAGTGCCAAAGCTGCCCTAGTTTAGCCCCACTACTGGGACTCTCCCTTGGAGGAAGGGGCGAGCAACTTGGGCCTTCTCCCGAGTTCATTCCAAGCGTTTGGAACAAGCTCCCAGCCTGCCAGAGGCAGGCTCCTTTGCTGTCACCAAAGGGGATGATGAATCACACAGAACACGTCATTTCTCTCGTCTCCCAATACCGCACATCCCTGTACTCCTGGCGTGTGTCATTCGACACAGGCAAGGCATTATTATTTTTAAAAGTTCTTCATTTCTCTCTCTCTCTCTCTCTCTCTCCCTTTTCGAAACCCAAAACACCAGCTGTGAAAGCCGCCGCTTCCCTCCCTGCCAAGTCTGCAGTGGCCACAGACAGCCAGCCTCTGTGCTTGGAGTCAGGCCCCCCTCTCGGTGGCTCACTGCCTGGGGAAAGAACTTAAAAGCTGGTGAGTGGCACGCCGGGGCCCACAAGGACGCAGGGAGGCCCAGGTATTTGCAGAGGGGCACGCCGGCTCACAGAATGAAAGACTATGTCTCCGCTGTGTCAATATCTGGGCTGCTACTGGGAGCATGACGCTGGTGAGAGAGCAGAGGCATTCAGCTGAAAACTCCACCAGGAGCCACCCCACAGCTTCCTGGATCCAGAGGAGAGGCTGCACAGGAACCTCAGGCGACAGGCCTGGCCTGGGCCCCCCTCACTGCTCACCCTGCCTCCTTCACTACACACTGCCTGGACATGCGACAGCCTGTGATGGGTGGGCAAACCCGACCCCTTTTTTCTCTTCTGGCAAGAAGGCGGCATTTTGGGAAGGTGCTCCAAAGGCCACCCTAGAGACTGAAGGAACATGGCACGCAGGGGACAGAGGCAGTCCTTCCCCAGGCTTGACAAAAGAGGAGACAGTGTGGGGTGGTTTTCACATCAAGCTGAAAATATTAACCTCTAGGATTCCCAGACGAGTGTAGAAGCAGACCACACTTCCCCAATACCCCCCACGCCCCTGTCCTGGGCAGCATCCCCCCAAGATTCTCCGGAAGTCTTACACAGACACAAAACCTGCCAACAGTCCTCTGACCAAAGATAAGCGAGTCCACAAGCCAGAATCCAGGTAATTTGTGGGAAATCGCCCAGAAAGATGGACTTAGTAGAATATTCTGGAATCTTGAGCTGCGCTCAATGCATCCTTGTGGCTGAAAAGGACAGGCAGCAGCTTTGTTTCACTCGCTGCCTTCCCCAGTGATGGTCTCCCCCCTGAGCAGGAAATTATCTTCATGATCAGATTGAGCCTAGATTCATTGTCTTTTGCCGTTTCATCTTCAAAGCAGCAAAGGCGACAGTTTGCAGCACCCGACACCGTAGGGCAAGAAGGGGAGTGGGATGGGGGATGGCGGGGGCCACACTGCTTCTTCAGATGTCTGGCTGCTAGAGGGAGTACCATCAGCAGAGGTGGATAGAGAAAGGGGTAGAGGGTAGCGGTTCAAAGAAGTCTGTAAATGATAGTTGAGTCTTAGCTTAATCAGAGATCCCCGGAGCAAGCAGATCAGCCTATAGGCTGGCTCAGAAACACCTGGCAATGCTTACCACCCAGGCATGTTTGAACTCAGCAGGCTTTGATCCATTGAGAGGAGGCTATGGGTATTTTATTTAGACTGATGGCAACCACTACTGAGCCTGGGTTAAAACTCCCTTTACAACTGTTGTTGAGTGCCCTCACGCCAGCTCTGACTCACGGCAACCCGATGTGTCCCAGAAGCTTCTGCACCACCATCAAAACGACAGCCTTTCAAGCCCATTGTGGGGGCCACTATGTCAATCCATCTCACGGAGGGTCTTCTCTTTTCCCACTGACCCTCTACTTGACCCAGCATGATGTCCTTCTCCAGGGAGCCGTCCCTCCTGATAAAGTGTTCCGAGTTCATGGGATGAAGGTTTGCCATCTTTACTCCTCAAGAGCATTCTGGCTGTACTTCTTCCGAGGCAGAGGGGTCCATTCTGGGAGTCCATGGAATGCACAGCAGTCTTCACCTATGCCTTCATTCAAAGCCATCAAGTCTTCTCTGATCCTCACAGCTCCATGGGCCACTTTCCCATGCTGGACTCCACTTCATTCTGTTGACCCTATCTGGTGGAAAAAAAACAACAGGGGCCCATGGAAATTGAATGGAGATGATGTCCAGGTAGAATCACCTGCCCAGCACTCCTGTTCTCATACCAGAAAATTAAGAGCTAGGCATAGAAAGCAAGTGGATGGACTTTGGGTCTCTGCTCAAGCCGTCCCTCAATGCAAGAACACTTTGTTCTAACAACTTGGCATTGTCTGATGCTCATCCTCCTGACACGATCACTGAAGACAAAATGAGTGCACTAGCAAATGTGGTGAAAAAAAGCTCATAGTGCCCACCTATCAAAAGATATAGCATCTGGGGTCTTAAATGCTTGAAGATAAACAAGTGGCCATCTAGCAGAGAAGAAACTAGCCTACATGGAAGAAGCACACCAGCCTGTGAGGTCAGGAGGTGTCAATGGAATCAGGTAACAGGCACTAGAAGACCCAAAACAAATAAACAAAACACACTGTTGAGAATGAGAAGCATTGGAACAGAGATCCCAAACCCATCTGTTTGGGACATCCCCTCACAGAAGTCACAAGGGAGGGATGAGTCAACCATGGTGAAGTATAGCACTGATGAAACAATACACTATTCCTCTTATTCTTTGAGGCCTCCTCACCTCCCACTTTCATGACCTCAGGCCTGCCTTTCAGTCCAGGCTAGGCTGGAGCAGGTACACAGGTACAGATAAGAGCTCATGGCACTTAGAATCTAGGACTGATAACCACCCCCCAGGAACAGAAATGGGAGTAGCGATACCAGGAGGGTAGAGGAAGGTGGGAGAGGAGGGGAGGATGGGAGTGCCAATTACAATGATCGATACCACCACCTTAGGGGAATGAACAACAGAGACCATGAGGGAAGAGAGACGGTGATTGGTGTAAGATATGAAAATTATAATTTGCAATTTATCAAAGGGTCACAAGGGCTTAAATAGAAAGTAAATGTTTAGAAATGAATGATGGCAGCATATGTATAAATATGCCTGGTATAATTTATGTATGAATTGTTATAAGAGCTGGAAGAGCCCCCAATAAAGAGCTTAAAAAGATTGAATGGAGTCCAAAGAGGAGGAAAATGGGCCTCAAACTCAGAAGCAGCAGATCGCTGTCAAACATGAGGGATGCACAAGGAGCGATGCTGACCTGAGATAATGAACTGCTGTGCAGTGTCCTCTGAAAGATGCAAGGAGAGGTGGCCTCCGTGGGGCTGGTCTCAGAGAGAACGGGGAGAAGACTGCCAGAGATGAGAGAAGAGACCGAGAGGGAGTTATCTAAATTAAGATACATGTATAAAGTAACCAAACCAAGCCCCAAACTCCAGAACACCAAGGTCAAACCCCAGAACAGCCTTTGAATGAGAGAGAGAAAGAGAGAGGTAGGGAGAGAGAGAGAGAGAGAGAGAGAGAGAGAGAGAGAAGCCCTTATACTTTCCTCCTTGGGACTCTTCTAGAGCTCTTGACCTGCCCCCATCAAGTTTATATTTCAAATATATATTGTTGGGCCACCACCTAATGCTGGTGAGGATCTGAAGCAACAGCAGCTCTTATTTCTTGTTGCAGGGCATGCAAAATGGTCTCGTCTCTTTGGAAGATAGGCTGGCAGTTTCTAACAAGCTCAATGTAGGCTTTCCCCACAACCCAGCAAGCATGGCCACTCCTATAGATTTACTAAAAATTAATTGGAAAGTCATGCCCATATAAAAGCATACAACACACACACACACAAAACATGCAACACAAACATTTAGAGTAGTTTTTTTCACCAAAGCCACTAACTGGAGATAAACAGGGAGCATGAAATTATGGTAGACTCACACAATGGAGTATCATTCAGTGATAAAAAGAAATGAGTTTTGTATAGAGACTGAAGTTGATGAGTGGTTTTCAGGGACAGATAAAGGAGGAATTGATGAAAGGGTATTGAGTTTCTATTAATGGTGATGAAGCAAAAAGAAGTGGGTAGTTGGATCAGCCTGGTGAGACTAGAAAAACAAATCCAGGGAGACTCATATGTGTAAAAGAGAGAGTTTTATATAAAGGGTAATTATACATTAAGAAAGCATCCCAACTCCATCCAGTCCAAGCCCATATGTCTAATACCAATCTATGAAGTCTTTTTCAGACTCAAGAAGCACATGCAATGATACCAAATGCAGGATGATCACAGGCCAGTGGGTAGAAAGTCTTTGGAGTCAATGGCATTGTAGGCATCTCAGTGCTGGCAGGGGTGTCTACGTGACTTCTCCAGCTCAGGGCACTACCGGCATAATTCCAATTTTAGTATATGTGCTGCACAATTAGTGTAGTTCCATGTGTCCTGCCATTAGAGTGTCTTTCAGGGAGTGAGGAGAGAGAAAAACAGAGAGAGAGAGAGAGAGAGAGAGAGAGAGAGAGAGAGAGAGAAAGAAAGAGAGAGAGAGATCACCTTGCCTCCAAGGAGAAAAATGCAGGAGTTCTCAGAATTCTCTGGAGAAGGCCACGCCTACACAGAGGCCTGATTGGCTATATCTTGATTGAGAGGCTAGACTCCATCCCCTCACTCTTAATCCTCAAAATGATACCAGATTATGAAATTACCATAGTAGTCGTGAAGGTTGCACAACATTGCGAGTGTAATGAATGTCACTGAACTATAGGTGTAAAAATGGTTGAAATGGCAAATATTGTGCTGTATCACCACAATAATAAATATTTAATTTAGAAGAGTAAATAAAGAAAGAAATGAGCTGTTAAGCCACAATAAGATGTGGAAGTTTCAATTCTAAATGCATATTACTAAGTGCAAAAGCCATCTGAAAAAGCTATATACCATATGGCATTCAATTGCCTCATAGGCATGAGAAATTTGGACAGTGGATAAGAAGACTGAAGAAGAAGAATTGATGCCTTTGGGTTATGGTGTTGGCAAAGGATGTTGAAAGTACTGTGGACTACATGAGAGGAAGCCTCACTGCTGTCCATACTTCTAAGGAGCGTTGTGGCACTCGTGTACTCGTGTGTCAATTTCATGATTGAAAGGGTGGAGCCTAGCCTGTCAATCTGGAGATAGCCAATGAGAGTTCAGGTGTGGGACGTGGGCCCTGGCAGGACTGTGGAGTGGGGGATGAGAACAAACACATCTGTCTTGGAAAAGAAGAGACAGAATGCTTGTGTTAGTTCAGGTAGACTAGAGAAACAAATTCATAAACACACATGGATATAAGGGAAAAGCTTATATACAAGAGAATTAGAACCTTGAGAAAGCATCCCAACCCAGTCTAGTCCAAGGTCATAAGACCATTATTATCCCATCTATCCGATACAGATTATAAAGTCTCCTTCCGACTTATGAAGCACATTCAATGACATGACGACAATCACAGATCAGTGAGTGCAGAGTCTTGTGTGTCCAGTGACAGTAGAAGCAGAAGCATCTGGTGCTGGCAGGGGTCTTCCCATGGCTCCTTGATTCTAGGGCTCAAGGTCCATCAGCAGTATCCAGTGGCGGTAGAAGCATCTCAACGCTGGCAGGGGTCTCCACGTGGCTTCTCCGGCCCCAGAGGTTTGGCTCCATCAGGACAAGCCCATGTGGCCTCTCCTCTGGCTCCTCCAGTCTCCAGGAATCAGGATCAACCAGCATGCCGTCATCTCGTCTTGTCAGTAGGTCGTCATCTCGGAGACTGAGTCAAGTCTTTCTTCTCCAATTGGGAAATACTTTGAGACTCCCCAGAATTCCGAGGAGAACACCATGCCCACACAGAGGCCTCACTGACTATCTCCAGATTAACAGGCTAGACTCCATCCCTAGACTCCCAATCATGAGATTGACACACGAGTACATGAGTGCCACAAGGCTCCTTAGAAGTAAGGCCAGCAGGGAGGCTTCCTCTCATGTAGGTTGGGCATGTTGTCAGGGGAATCCAGGTGCAGGAAAAGGACAGCCTGTTGATAAAGTAGGCAGTCAGTGAGGAAGAAGATGACCCTGAAAGAGTTGGATGGCTACAGTGGCTGCAGCAATGGGCTCAAACGTCACAATCGTGAGCAGGTGTCGTGCTTCACTCTGTTGTGCACAGCGTTGCGACTGCTTGTAATCACCTTGATGGCACCCAACAGCCACAACGTAAGACAGTCTAGAGGGAAAAATGAAGCAACAGCCAGGACACTTGGGACTGCTAAGTACAAGGCCATCAGTTCAAAACCACCAGTCACCACTTGGGAGAAAGACAGGTCTTTCTACTCTCGCAAAGAGTAACCGTTTTGGAAACCTACCGGGCAATTCTACTTGTCCTGTAGCATCCAGATGAGTCAGAATTAACTCGAGGGCCGTAAGAGAGTGAATCTGCAGAGCATCTGATAGCAGGGGGGATCTGGAGGACGTTATGCCGAGTGAAATAAGTGACTCGCAAATACAGGATGGTTTCCCTTTTAGACAAAAGTCAAAAATAAGTATACATACAGAAAACAATGCTCCTTAATGCTTATCAGGGGTGAGAGAGGGAGGGAAGGAAGATGAGCTGCTGGATCATGGATGCCGGCTACTATTGGTGACGGGAGAGACAATACACATGATAGGGGAAGCCAGCACACCTGACCAAGGGAGATGAAGACACTGAGAGATGCACAAGGGATAAAGGACAATGGAAACACATTGAATTTTTTTTTTTAAAACACATTGAATTTTGTAATAGCAATAACAAAGAAAAAGTATGTGTGTGGGTACAGAGGTAGTTACCTATGCAAAAGTGTATAGAAAAGCATGTATGTGAGTATATTTATAGGCACACTATACTTATCTTTGAGTGATATACCTATAAATTAAAGGTTATGGAAAATTGACACTCTCTCTTTTTTTTTTGTGGGCATCACTGCTCCCTTGTGGGAGTAGGAGGCCCAGCCTTGCTCCTGGAGAGCTGCTGCTGGATATGAACTGCCAACCCTGTGGACCACAGTCCCGTACACAACCACTACACCACCGGGGCTTAGCCCGACATTTTCTTTTTTTTTTTTTTTTGGCATCACTGCTCTCCGGTGGTGGGAGTAGGAGGCCCAGCCTCACTGCTGGAATTGAACCTCCGTCCCAGTGGGCCGCAGTCCCGCGCACAACCACTACGTCACCGGGGCTCAGCCCCCGACATTTTCTTTTTCTTTTCTTTTCTTTTTTTTTTTTAGGCATCACTGCCCTCAGGTGGTGGGAGTAGGAGGCCCAGCCTTTGCTCCTGGGAGCCGGAATTGAACCTCTAACCCAGTGGGCTGCAGTCCCGCGCACAACCACTACGCCACCGGGGCTCAGCCCCGACATTTTCTTTTAATCTCATTTTTCCACAAACTGTTTGAAGTCCCTCATGTATAGAATAAACTATATAGGGGCACAAATATAGAGAGACCTCCTAGACATATATTTACAAGCACCTTGTGAGATAAGTTAATTGTGTTAAAATATCTAGGACTACAGTCTCCTGGGTAGCTCATTCAACTGGCATAGCATAATTCCTAAAGATTATGTTCTACCTCCTAGTTGAGGAAGTAGGAACTGGAAACAGAAACGCTGAAGAACAGTCTGCTAACATAGAACAGCTCATCGACTACAGAGCTATGAACCACTTAACTCAGCACTCTTCTAGGATGACACTAGAATAATTAGATGGTGCCCGCTACCACCACCAGCGATCTTTCTGACTGGCACACAATCAGAGAAGTCTTGGGCAGAATGGAAGAAAAATGTGGGATGGAACTCAAATTCCTAAAAAAAGACCAGACTTACTGGACTAGTAAAGACTTGTCCTAAGATGCCCTTTTAACTTGGAGCTGAAGTTATTTCCAGAGGTCTTCTTTCAGCCAAATAATAGATTCTCTCAGAAAGGAACAATGTCATCCAAAAGCAATGTGCTTCCTTAAGTCATCAGCTACATGAGACAAACAGTCAGCGTTTACCCCAAAGCAAGGAGGGGTGAGGGATCTAGATAAATGGGAAACAGAACCCCAGGGAGTAATGAGAAGGCGGGCACAGGGTAACAAGGGTAACCAATGTCACAGAACAATTTGTACAAAAACTCTTAAGTGGGAACTTAATCTGCTGTGTAAATTTTCACCTAAAACACAATAGACTATAAAGGGGCAAGATATATTATAAAATATAATTAAATGATAAAGAATCTTTCCACACATATTTTGAAGCCCCCTTGCATCAACAAACAAACAAACCAACAAAAACTATGGTTGCCAAGGTTTCGAGAAGAGGCATGTGTGTGTGTGTGTGTGTGTGTGTGTGTGTGTGTGTGAACAGGTAGTGCCTGGGGCATTTTAGATCTTAGGGCAGAACAACTATTCTGTGAGGATGGCAGAGGACTGGCCCAGGGGTTGGTCTATGGTGCATATCAAAACCCACAGGACTTTGCAACACCAAGTGTGTGTCAGTCTGGGTAGACTACAGAAATAAATTTATAAACACACATATGTATATAAGAGGTTTATATACAAGGGCAATTAAACATTGAGAAAACACCCCAGCTTAGTCCAATCCAAGGTCATAAGTCTGATATTAACCCATATGTATGATATCATCTATAAAGTCCTCTTCAGATTCACATAGCACATGGAATAACACCAGGACAATCACAGGCCAGTCAGTGGGTGGTGTCTTGTGTATCCAGCGGCATTGCAAGCCTCTCAGTGCTGGCAGGGACCTCTCTGTGACTTCTTAAGTATTTCAGCACTGGCAGGAGTTTCTACATGACTTTTCCAGCTTTAGTTAGAGGTCTGGTTTCATCAGGGTAAGTCTTTGTGGCTTCTCCTCCAGGATGTCTCACAGGGAGTCAGCCTTGTGTCTATCAGTAGAGTGTCTTCAAGGCACTGAGTAGTAAGTCTCTCTCCTCCAAGGGGGAAATACCACCGGATTTCCCAGAATTCTCAGGAGAAACCCATGTCCACACAGAAGTCTCACTGGCTATCTCCAGATTGACAGACAAGACTCCACCCCTTACACTCATAATCCTCAAACTGACACCAGATTAGGCCACAAAGTGTGAGCTCTAATGCACCTTTCAGACTTGAGCTAATGATTTATCAATAATGGTTCACCAGCTGTGTTAGACTAGAGGAACAAATTTCATAGACACACATATGGATATAAGGGTTTATATACAAAAGGAATGGGACACTGAGAAATCATCCCAACCCAGTCCAGTTCAAAGTCATAAGTCCGATATTAGCCCATATGCCCGATACCAGTCTATGTCTCCTTCCAACTCACGAAGTCACAGGTCAGTGGGTGCAGAATTCCAGTGCTGGCAGGGGTCTCCCCATGGCTCCTCACTTCCAGGGCTCAGGGTCCATCAACAGGATCCAGTAGTGGCAGAACCAACTCATCGCTGGCAGGGGTCTCCATGAGGCTTCTCCAGCTTCAGAGGTCTGGCTCCATCAGGGTCAAGCCGTGTGGCTTCTCTGGCTCCTCAGATCCTGCCATCTTGCCTTGTCTGTGATTAATCGTCTCTTAGACTAACTCCCAACAACTGGGGAGATAGCTTCTTATCTTTTTTTTTTCTTCTAGGCATCACTGGCCTCAGGTGGTGGGAGTAGGAGAGCTTCTAATCTTTACAAGGGAAATATCGTGAGATTTCCCAGACATATCAGGAGAAAGCCACGCCCACGCAGAGGCTTCATTGGCTACTCAATGGCAATCTCCAGATTAACAGGCTAAACTCCACCCCTACATCTCAATCATGAAATTAACATAAGCACATGACCACCACACCAGCTGTAACAAACAGCCCACACTCATACCAGGCATCTCTAAGAGGACGGACTGGGTACAGGTGTGAGAGTGAGGTACATAGAAATGCTCCATCCTTTTTTTGTTTTACAGTTTTATGTAAATGTAAGACTACTTTATGAAACTCTAATATTGAAGAGAAAAATATATTGAGAGTAAGCCATAGAGCCTTTGTTTTTATGAGTTATTGTTATTACTGTTTACATCAGAAATAAAACCAGAAATTTAAAAATGGTCCGCACTTAAAATCCACTTACAAAACTCTTTACATGGGCCTGAGCCCCGGTGGCGTAGTGGTTGTGCGCGGGACTGCAGCCCACTGGGATGGAGGTTCAGTTCCAGCAGTGGGGTTGGGCCTCCTACTCCCACCACCAGAGAGCAGTGATGCCCGCCCCCCCAAAAAAAACTCTTTACATGTTAATGTGAATTACTTTTGTGAAAAATAACTATATTCTCAAAATGAAAATCATTTCTTTGTGAGGAGAGAACTGCTGTTTTGATCTTTGCCAATCTTTTTAACTTTGGGCTAAATCGAAGACAGCTAGATTCTCACATCTGCTTCTGCATCCAATCGATTATCATATGTCATTTTGGTGATAGTATATGAAAACTTTGGACCTACACTGATAGTGGTATTGGGAAAAAGAAGGGAATTTTAGTAGCCTTTTCAAATAATTGTGTATAATCTTTTTCTTTGCTACCTCCTAACAGCATGCTCTGGTCATTTGGGAAATAATGGTTCAGGGAGTTGTGCAGGTATTTGGAATGTTGATCTGTTTCCTTGTTATTACATACCATATATAAAAATTACATTAGGTAATATCACCCATTTACACAAGGAGTCTTAGCTATCAACAGTAGCAGATAGGTGTTTTATAAAACTCCCAAAGTCTCTGTCAAAGTTCGGATTGTATTATTGGCAACAAACACATTTCTGTCATCTTCCTCAACGTGGTGGGCTCCTTTTACTCACTGCTGAGAAAATGCCTGTCAAATACGAATGTCTGAATCACTCTGGCAACATCACCTAACGGCCTGCCATTCGGTCAAGTACAAGGGGGCCCTTGAAGAAAGCAGCCAGTTCAGCTTGCAACTTTGAGAGTGTTGCCCAAAGGCTTCTTTGCTTGGAGAGAACCAACACACTTTACTCTGACTCTCCATTTTGTCACCCAGAAGAGGAAAACGATACTAATTCACGAGTTGACATTGAATACGATTAGCAAGACTTGTTGCTTCAGCCAGCACCTCCTGAGGTGAAACTTACCTTTGCTTCCACAGGACACACCTGGCATGCTTTACTGCCCGGGGTTGATGAGCCTTGGTGAGCACCGGCTATTGAACCTCCCACTGCTTTTGCTTCATTAGCACAAATGTCAACAGGGTGAAAAAGGCAAATAACGTCTTCGTTATATTTATTTATAGTTTACTGAAGAAAAAAAAGAGTGGCATCTTATTTGGAAAACAGGGTTTTCTGTTAGGGTAACTATACATGTCACCGGATATTGGACATTTCAACCATCTTCACACATACGGTCTAGTGACATGGATCACGTGCACCATGTCTCCAATCATACCATCCCCTCTACCAGAAGCATTGAATCCTCTTTCCTGCCTACACCTGAGACCCACTAATATGTCTCTCTATACTTGCCTATTAGGTCTTTTTAATAAGTGGGATCATACAATACAAGGGGCATCAATATTTCATGAGGAAATTTCATCATTTGTTAACTACATTTTCCAACACGCTTTCTGTAGCCCTCTTGTATTTCACGCAACAGAACCTTTTCAAGATTCATCCTCACTATCGTCTTTTTCTCTTTGGGATATCAGGTTTCAACTGATATTGGAGACAATTAGCGTTGTGTCCACGTTCTCTGCCAGGACTCCCCCAAACCTACAGATCACACTTTGAGAATGGTTGCTTTAACAAAAATAATTCATTTTAAAGAGGACACAGTTAAGAAATTGTCCACAGTTAAGAGAGTGGTAGGCTTTAAAATTTTTTTTATTGCTGTTGCTTTGTTTTTAAGGGCGAGACAAAAGTAATGAGAGAAAGCTGGTTAGCCAATTTATGAGTTACATGTCTCAGGGGAAGAAATCAGAACCTTGAGGAGTAGAAGCAAAAATGAAAGACCCGTTTATTCGTAGGAAGTCTGAGTTAGGAGTCTGATTTGATGAAACATACAACTATCCTTAGATCTTTACTATTTCCTCCCCTTACCATTATGGCTTTTGCTTTACCTTATTAATTTTGTTAGACTTGCCTATGTTCCTTTGTAGAATTAAGATCTTTTGATACGTGAAAGCCAAGAACGAGGACCCTTCAGAAACAGTAACAGGAGTATTGGTTCCGGGAGGGTACAGGAAGAGAGAACGCCAGGGGGTGAGGGGTTTGGGAGGTGATGGCATCAATGACTATATAATCCCACTCCAGGGGAGGAAGGTCTAGACTTAAAAAAAGCAAGACAAAACAACTAGGCAGATCTTTTCCACAACCGTTTACATACAACCAGACCAACACATGCCAAGGGACACGGCAGGGAGGCTGGCAGGAAAAGGGGAGCTCCCAGAGTGAGTACCAGGAAGAAGAAATGTCCTAGAGTAGGCTGTGGTGATCGTTGCACAAGTCCTGTGAGGGTGACTGAACTCTTGATCCACAGAGATGTGAGATGTCTGTGAAATTGCTAGAAATAGGGGCTGAGCCCCGGTGGCGTAGTGGTTGTGCGCGGGACTGCGGCCCACTGGGATGGAGGTTCAATTCCGGCTCCCAGGAGCAAAGGCTGGGCCTCCTACTCCCACCACCTGAGGGCAGTGACACCTAAAAAAAAAAAAAAAAAAAAAAGAAAGAAAGAAATTGCTAGAAATAGACAAACCTTTTTAAAAATGCCATATGTAGAACATGGTGAGGGGGAAAGGTTGTTAGTCAAAACACTATTCTTGGCCAGGGTGTTGGGCATGTGTTTAAGCAGTGAAAAGGAAGGCAAACGCTCAGAAAACCAAGGGATTTCCTGTACTCATCCTGGGAAAACTCTTGGAAGACTTCATCCAAGTCACCAAGAATACCAGAATGGAGATATTATAGGAAAAACCACACAGACCACTATTGTGCAAATCTCTGAGTGGGAGAATATCAGCTGATTTTAAAATTATCTTTATACGTTTCTGTATTTGTTGGATTTCTTTAAAAATTACACATCAGAGAAATTGTAAGCTATTTCACTTTGAGGGGTATAAAACTTTCCTAGGAAAGTTTATGTCTCTTGGTAAATCCATAGCTTCATCTCACTAGATGACTAGAATGATACCGCCCATTTCTCTCTCTCTCTGTCATGTTTGTCAGGAAAGCAGGTCACCAACTCAGGGGTAAATTGTAATCAATTCTTAAGTTTTCTTATTCTCGAGTTTCCTTTGTACTCCTCACTTTGCATCTGGGAACTCCAAGGTTGAAATCACCTAAGAAATCACCCAGCTCAAGACATCCAGCAGGTGACATACAGTAATCACAGTAAACCCAAAGGAATCACTGTATGTTCCACCATTAAGATAGAGAATCCGAAATGCAGATTCTCTGAAAACATTGGCAGGGTTGCAAATTCACCCTGAAGCACAAAGGACACATACATATTCCTTCTCTTCTAAGAGTCAGAGAGGAAGATGCTATCTTTTGTTTTGTTTTTTTGGGGGGGCATCACTGCTCTCTGGTGGTGGGGAGTAGGAGGCCCAGCCTTGCTGCTGGATTTAAAACTCCAACCCAGTGGGCCGCAGTCCCGAGCACAACTACTACGCCACCGGGGCTCAGCCCGAAGATGCTATCTTTAAAGAGGGGGAACTGACTCATCTCCACCTGTTTTCCCCAGTGCTGGCCTTTTTCCCAGGGAGACGCTGGAATTGGTGTGCCAAGCTGGCAAAGCCCCTGAGTGCCATCAGAGGTCAAAGACCTACTCTCTTGTCCTTGTAGTCATTGAGAAAATCAAAGACACCAAACTCTCTGCTGACTGAATTTACAACAGTGGACATTTAGGGACAGCCTAAACCCTAGTAGAAGACACAAGGAAGTTGTTTTGAGTTTATTGGGGATGTTTAGAAAACATACATCAATTTAACCCAATGGTAAGACCTTATCTTATTATTTTTCCTAATTGGACAATATCTTTTCCCCATATGAAACCTATCAAGCAAACCATCTTTCCCCATTCTAGTGGTGGTGGGTGTCAAACACCCATTTGTAAAAGGTCAAGGACCAGCTGGAGCAGCCCACACAGATAACCAAGACTCTTCCCCGGAAGACTTCATTCTTTGAAACACAATCTTCTCTTCTATCATAAAGAGATGATAATCAATCTACATTCTTCATTGGGCAATTGTGAGGATTCAGGAAGTTCATGAATGGAAAGCATAGGTAGATAGGATAGCTGTCTTAGAATTCCTTACAAAAACAGAACTGGGGACATACATATGTTTATACAGAGAAAGTTTTACTTCCAGAGATTGGCTCGTGTGATGGTGAGCTGGAAAATCCAAAATATGTCAATCAGGTGGCAGGCTGGAGACTTTTGCAGGTACCCAGAACTATAGGTCAGATGGCAGGAAAAGAGGATCGGTTTTGTCAAAATAGTGATAGTCTAGAGGGAGATCATACCTTAAGGAACTCTTTTTTCAATGGGTAAATTATACTACATTGGAGAAGACACAAACAAGGAAAGGTTTCAGATCAGTCTAGGTAACACACACACACACACACACACACACACACACACACACACACACCCTGTGCATAATAGAAAACTACAGAAGAACAGATAGTGATAACCTTTGGTAGAAGAGACATTGGTGTCTCCCTGCCCTCCCTCCCCCCAGTGTGTGATGTTTTTACAGTGATTGTGCATGATTTCTATAATCAGAAAGGTAACATTCTCCCAGAAGTTTTTCTATAGGAGGAATAATGAATGAAGAGGCACAGTAAGAGGCAAGGTTGATCCCTGAATAAGTGTTTCATTTTCTTTCCTTATAAATACAAGTCTTCAAAAGGTTCTTGGAAACGATGAAAAACAATGTATAGATTTCAATTTCTTTGCACCCAAATGAAACTTGTGCTAACTTATCACAGCATGTGTGAATAGGACCTAATTTGAAAGACTAAGAAGCATAAGGCATTAGCTTGACCCCATCAGAGCAGCATGAACTCTGCTAAAACTGAAGCAAGAGCATATATCAAATTTATGATGGTGCTTGGGTGAAATTATTGGTGCTTTACAGAAAGTGTATGGGGACAATGCACCAAAGAAATCAGTTTATGAATGGATGAAAAAGGAGAGAGGAAGAGAGAGAGAGAGAGAGAGAGAGAGAGAGATCGATCTGCAGTGGCAGATCATCCACATCAATCCATGAGGGAAGAATGTATCTCATTCATGCTTTAACTGCAGAGGACCAATGATTAACAGGAGAAACAGTAGCTGAACCACACATTTCCATCGGTTCAGCTTACACACTAGCAGTGTAGTGGTTAAGCTCTCTGCTGATAACCCTAGTCGGTGGTTATCAAACCCACCTGCTGCTTCCTGGGTAAAAGTTGAGACAGAGTGGCTTTGAGTCAGAACGGACTGCACAATAGGATGAATGTCATCAGGTCGCCGAGTTACATGTGTCAAAATGTGGAATTGGCAAATAGTTTGTTATATCTATTCCTATCACAATAAAATTAAGAAGGAAAAGCAAAACTCTCACCAGGGTCATCTCCCCTTGTTCCACACCTTTGGTTCAGGCCTGAACAAGCCAATACATGGTGCTTTTACCCAGTGGCCACCCAGCTTCTCAGGCCGGCAATGAGAACACCCACACGTGGTAGGCCCGCTTTTACAAGGCCTGGCCCAGATTCACAGAGAAGGCCCTCCAATGGACAGGCCACTCTGTTGCCACGTTGCAATCGGAGTCTCTGTAAAACAATTCTTCTTTGCCTAGGGAGATGTTCTGCTTCTCTGGGGTGTGTGTGTATCATCTTTGGGGAGGGTTTTGCTACCCGGCAGTGGGGAAGCAGCAGAGGGCAGTGGTTTGCAGAGGTGTCCCCACAGCCCCAGATAAGTGATGGAGGTCCAGACAGGCGGTACTCAGCAAGGCAGGGCACCGCAAGCCCACTGAGCTGGCCCCAGCCTGCTCTGCCACTCGCTGCTGCTCTCAGCTTCCTCATGCCCTTCTGCACGAGTACGGGCGGGGGCTTCCAAAAGTCTATGGAAAAATTCCATCATCTTGTAACCTTCTGTTTCCATGAACCTGTATATTCTTGCAGGGCTAAAAAGGAATAGCATACGTGGGGCATGTTATCAGGAGAGACCAGTCCCTGGAGAAGGACATCGTGTTTGGTAAAGTCCAGAGGCCGTGAAAGAGAGGAAGACCTTGGACACAATGCATCGACACAGTGGCCGTGTCGATGGGCTCAGATAGAGAAGCAATCGCAATGATGACTCCAGACTGGGCAGTGCCTCGTCCTATTGGACATCGCGGTCACCCTGAGTCTGAATCGGCTTGAAGGCGCCTAAGGAGAACCACAGGGGGGAAAACACCCACCTCACCCGAAGTGGCATATCTGAATACTCACAAAAGGCTCCCAAGGGGCTCCGGCCTCCTGTGCTTCCAATGAAGGGGACGGAGGAAGTCCCAAAATATTCCCCACCGTAATGGTTTCCACTCTGAGCACCTTGACAGGAGGGTGAGGGGAGGAGTTGATGCCCTGGCCCACCGGCTGGTGGCTGGTACTGTGACCTTACTGAGATGAGCTCCTGGTCTCTCTCCAGTGAAGTGAAAAAACACATCTTTGACGCTGTCGGGGAGAAACGTGGGTGGTACAGCGCTGAAGGCGCCCGCTGTGAGCGGAAAGGTCTGAGCTGTCAGCCCACCGAGCCTTCCATGGGAGGAGGAGGTGGCTGTCTGCCTCTGAGAAGATGTTATCGTCTTGGAAACCGTATGGCACAGGGGTGAGGTAAGCATGGGCTCACTAGTGCTTACTTAGTGATGTGCCGAACCGACCAATTTGTACTTACATCCCCAACAAAGGCAGCGGGGCTTTACGTTTTCTTGCTCACTGAGCAAGCCAACTTCGTGTTCGCTGCAGGTCCGCCAAGAGGCACCAGAAAGCGCAGGCTTACCTGTCAGGGATGGTGCATTTGGGCAACTTTGACACTGTAAGGAAGGTGAGGCGGGGTTGGGGTGCCATGGTCAAAGGAACGGGGACGGCACCCTCTAGATTAGCAGGTTGGTGCTCCCCCGGAGCATGGGGCACTCGGTTTCGGGGGGCAGTTCTGCCCTGTCCTGCAGTCAGCTGAGGGGATCCCGACTCTATGCCACAGGCTGCAGGACCCTGCAGAGGGAAAAGGGCAATGACTGCTGGGCTCCAGGCTCCTGGTCTGGGATGCAGGCCACTTGGGGCCCTTAGGCCGAGAGCTGGCAAGGCCAGGTGACCTCAGTGACTGTACCTTTGTAAGCATCAGGCATCACAGAGGGGACCACTACCTCCTGAAGGTCCAATGGGCCTGTAAGTGTCCTGGCCCGCCGCTCAGGAATGGCTCCCCTGGTGCTTCGACGCACTTCCCCCCGTAAAACCTGGTGAAAGGGGCCTCTCTGCATGATCTTTAAGGGTTCTAACTCAGTTCTTTGGAGCCCCGGGCTGGTCCTGGAGGGGACGCTGCTCAGTGGGCAGCTGCCAAGTTGGTGGTTCCCGTGTACCCAGGGAATTTGCTCTCCACCACAACTCAGCTACTGGGCACCCTCTGGATGGAGCACAGGGCTACGGGCGACCCCCATGGGGGCATGAGTCGAGGGAGCATAGGCGACAATTGGCAGGCATGGTTCTCTGGCGAAGGAACCAGAACTTTCCTCTGTGACCCTTCAAAAGCTTTCCCCTTGCCTTTCTCGGGGCCATTTCCCAAGGGGGCTGCCACAATCCAGGGGAGGGAGTTGTGTCACCAAAACAGGCCTCTCCTTTATCCTGGACCACTGGCTATGATATAAATATGATCATGGCTGTCCTTGCCAGGGAGGAGGGGTGGGGAGTGGAGTCTTTTTTTTTTTTTTTTTCTTAATGGGGGTCGTTGGTCAAGTAAGTTTGGGATGGTACTGGGAAGGGAGCGGGCCAGACTTCACTGAAAGAGGGCTGGCCTGAGGAGGCCACTTGGCCTGTTGCTTTTACAGGGGTTTTCCGTGAGTGACAGGCTTTTTTCCCTGGCCCCCGCCAGGGTCACCAGCAGTTGGTGGAAAATGAGGAGGAGTGAGTCCCACAGTGCCCCAGGGCAGGTGGGATGGGGGCGGGGCTATGACTGGGGCAGGAAGGTGGCCAAGCCCAGGACAAAGTTGTGTTCTCTCCTGGGGCTTGAACAGAACATTCCTTTTGCTTGTGGCGTCAGAGCCTAAGGAGCAGGAGTGTCCCCTTGGGGATATGACCCAACCATGGGGGACCCCTTGCCATCCCATGAGTCTGCGGGAGCTCCCCGGCCACCCCACCTCCTACCAGACAAATACCCCACAGGCAGAGGGGTCAGATAGGATGTGTTTATATTTACACGGTACATTTTAAAGCAATGGCTACATTGGTCATACATATTAGAAACCATTAAAAAAAAGTTAAGAACTAAAATGTACATCATACACTTGTATATATATATTTTTTTACACAGAGGTAAAAAGGCTTATTATAAAAAAATCAATACAACAGGGTGGGGTTTTTTTTTTTTTTCCTTTTTCTTAGTTTACAGGTAAAGAATGAATTATGCTTCAGGCACTTAATAATTTGTTAATGAGAGCAAATAGCTTGAGGGGTAAAGGGGGCAGGGGTGGGGTTGGAGGTGGGAGGGAGAAGAGCTTCCGAACAGAAAATCTTTTCGTTAATGTTTTGTTACCACAGATACAAAAATAAAATTCTGAATAATTTCTTCTCAAATGATAGACATCGGCAATGGCAAAGCTGACTGGGAAAATACTACACACTGTTCAGCTGCAGTGTGGCGATTAGAGACTTATTTACATACATGTCCCCATGTCTGTCCTTGTGCCCTTAACCGCTGCCTTCACAAACCCAAAAAAAAAAAAAAAATACACGTCGATGTGGAGTTCAGATTCGCTTAGCATTAACTCTTAAGAGGGGTTGGGAGCCAGCAAGGGAGCACAGTGGGGGGTGGAGGAGACGGCGACCAATGTAAAGACGACAGGTTAGCGGCTGCAATGTGTGTACTGTATTCTTGTGGAAATAAATAGGGGCGCTTGAACGGCGATGGAACGAAAACGTTACATTAGTGTTGTGCTTTGTAGAGACACCTTAGAGAAAGACCCGGAGGAAGTACTTTGAGGGGAAAAAGTTGTTCTCTCAACCGCGTTCGGAGGCTGGCTGACGGTTTTCTAGATGTTTTCCAGGCCTAGAAGAGGGTCTCTTGTTCCAGGAATGCTGAGCCCCGGCTCTCGGCTCTGTCCCTAAACGGAGAGGCCGCACCAGCAACCCACGAAAACCTCGACCGGCTAACTCAGAAGCACACTGGCTGGCTACGCACCGGGCGAGCCGAGGGACGGGCTCTCAGATGGCTGAGCAGGTTCGGTTGTCGGTGAAGCGTGGCCAGCACTTTCAATAGGATTGGAAAGAAATGTCCCTTTCCTCTATGACCGATGTCCTGCGTGCAGGAAAGAAGGGAGGAGGGGTGGGAGCTGGAGGGGAGAGGGGAGGGGAGGGCAGGCGGTGCCCTCGGCTGGCAATCGATCACCACAGAAAGACGATGACTGTCGGCACGCCAGACCCTCGTGGCTCTCCACCGGGTCCTGATTGTACTATGCTAGGTCCGGGTAACCACGCTTCGTAGCTCGCCGTTCTTCACGGAGATTTGGCTTTTCCTTGCAATCGATTAGAAAAATACTCTTTCCCGGAAGCCTCCTACCTGGCAGGGAGGATCAGTCCGTGGACCCAACCATCCGTGCCCCCGGGTGGCACGTCTGGGTTTGGAGCTGCAGGACAAAGACACTTTAGGCACTGGAAGGGTTCTTTACATATGGCCTTGTTTCCCCCCCACCAAGTATAAATGAAGAGGAATCCGGTGAGGTGAGATCGCGTCCAGAACAAAATCCCACCACCAAAAAAAAAAAAAAAGGCAACTCGCTACTCTTCAAATTCATGACATTTAAAACCCCTCCTCAGAATAGTAGAAAATAGCTGTGTGTGTGAGCATAGTGTTGGGCTTGCAAGAACAAAACAAACCTTTCTGACTTCATTAGTGTCTTCTTGGAATATTGCTACATTTTAAAAATGTGGTGGCAACCTAATTTTTAAAAGTTCTACCTGGGGGGGTGAGGGGGGGGTTACGTAGGGAGGCTGGCAAAAAAAAGCCCTGGTGGCACAGTGGTTAAGTTCCCTGGCTGCCAACGGAAAGGTCGGCAGGTCAAACCCAGGCGCCAGAAAACACTTGGTCATGTGCTCCCATTCGATAGGGTCTAGAGCCTAGAAACCCCCCTGGGGGCCAGGTCTGCCCAGCCCTACGGAGTCCTGATGGACGTGAATGGGAACAGGTTGGCTTTTGTTTGCTTGTTACTATTTCGGGTGGTTGCTATAAACTTTAGATCTCTTTCGAGGCCCTGGTCCTAGAGGCTGTGATGCGGGGGATGGCATTTCCCTACCCTCGAAAATGAATCTGAAGTTAAGGCTCAATTCTCAGTCATCTGACAGGTTAATGCTTTGAATCATCTCAACAGGGGGCTTTTTTTTTTTTTTAAATTTCTTTTTTTTTTTTTTTCAGGGGTGGGCAGAGGATGATGAACTCAAGACAAAAACTGCCGCTCACGTGGAAAAGCACGGCTGTGCGATAGGTGGTACCAGCTGGTTAGCTAGCGGCCCTCCTGAACACGAGAACTCATCACGAGGGTGAAATACTTCCGGCAGGGTTAAAAAAAATCACTCTGACCATCGCCTTCCCGCAGGAGGCAGGGACGCTGAACAGCGAGAGGGAGAGGGGAGTCTTGCAATGCTCTTTGACGAGGAAAAACCCACCCC
>PVJH01019779.1:0-42019 GCA_004026705.1 Nesogale talazaci
TTTTTTTGATTTGTGAGAAGTAAGCCAGTTTTATAGGGCAAGCAAGTTTAGGCAATTAGCATATCGTGATCTTCAAAATTAACAAGTGAATGGCAGCACAGCTGCAAGTCTGGCTTCAGAGGCCAGGGCTGTTTACAGTTACAAAGGCGACAAACTACAAACCCCAGGCAACAAACTGCAACAGAGTTCAGGCATATTCCGCCTGTAGCCAGGTCAAGCATGTCTGAGCCGGAGGGCTCCTGACAGGTCCCCCTTTTTTATTTTTTCAAGTAATATCCTCCCGGGAACTCCGCCTGTCTTAGGTTGTCGGGACGCACACTCAGTCCTTATCCGTCATCGGTCAATGGCCTTCTAATGTCACCATGGCCTGTCTAAGGTTGGTAAAGAGTGCTCCTGATCTTACCCGTCATTGGCTGTCAAGTTCAGCTTCAAAATTCTATATGGAATGTCCAGTGTCAAAATTCTGTATGGAATGTCCAGTGTCAACATTCTATGTGAAATGTCAAGTGTCAAAATTTTTTATGGAATGTCCAGTGTCAACATTCTGTATGGAATGTCCAGTGTCAACATTCTGTATGGAATGTTCAGTGTCAACATTGTATATGGAATGTCCAGTGTCAACATTCTATGTGAAATGTCAAGTGTCAATATTTTTTATGGAATGCCCAGTGTCAACATTCTGTATGGAATGTCCAGTGTCAAAATTTTATATGGAATGTCCAGGGTCAAAATTCTATATGGAATGTCCAGTGTCAACATTCTATATGGAATGTCCAGTGTCAACATTCTGTATGGAATGTTGTGTTAAAATTTTATATGGAATGTCCACTGTCAACATTCTGTATGGAATGTCCAGTGTCAAAATTTTATATGGAATGTCCAGGGTCAAAATTCTATATGGACTGTCCAGTGTCAACATTCTATATGGAATGTCCAGTGTCAACATTCTGTATGGAATGTTGTGTTAAAATTTTATATGGAATGTCCAGTGTCAACATTCTGTATGGAACGTCCAGTGTCAAAATTCTATATGGAACGCCCAGTGTCAAAATTCTGTATGGAACGTTCAGTGTCAACATTCTGTATGGAATGTCCAGTGTGAACATTCTACATGGAATGTTCAGTGTCAAAATTCTGTATGGAATGTCCAGTGTCAACATTCTATATTGTCAAAATTCTGTATGGAATGTCCAGTGTCAAAATTCTGTATGGAATGTCCAGTGTCAACATTCTGTATGGAATGTCCAGTGTCAACATTCTATATGGAATTTCATGTCAAAATTGTTTAATTTCTAAAGTCCTTTCTTTTGTAGTACTGCATGCAGTTGTTGATTGCTCTAATGGAATATCTGCTGGTGATGGTGCAAAGACAGAATGTTATCACAATTTTTTGGGGGGGCATCACTGCCTCTGGTGGTTGTGGGCGCTACCTAGTACCACTTCTGAGAGCCGCCGCTGGATTTGAACAGCCAAGCCCGCGGGCAGCAGTGCCGCAATCAACCACTTACACCACCAGGGCTCAGCCCAGGTATATTGTCTTTTAATATTGATTTCCAAAAGTATTATACTCTGTCTTAATTTCCTTTTTAATATGCATTGTCAAGATTACATTTGGAATGGTCTGTGCCAAGATTCATCTTGGAATGTTCTGTACAAAGATTGCATTTGGAATATCCTGAACTAAGACTCCATTTGGAAGGATCAGTTTCATAATTCCATTTGCTATGTCGCTGTCAAAATTGCATGATTATGCTCTGTCAAAATGGCAACTATTATGTGCATTGTAAAGATTCCATTTTAAATGGTTAGTGTCAAGATTCCCCTAGGAATGTTCTGTGCCAAGATTCCATTGAGAACGCTCAATGTCAATATTCTTTTTGTGATGTCCACTTTCAAAATTGCACATAATTTATTCTCTGTCATCATGGCAATTATAATGTGCATGGTCAGAATTCCCCGTGAAATGTTCTGTGGCAAGATTCCTTTGGGCATCTTCACCGTCAGGATTCCATTTGGAATGTTACATGTCAATATTTCTTTTTTAAAGTTAATATTGAAATGTCATGTCCTCTCTCAGAAATGCTTTTTGATTGTTCTCTGTCACAATTGCCATTATCATGTGCATTGTGAAGATTGCTTATTGATCATACTCCATCATAATGGCCATTATAATGTGCATTTTCAAGATTCCATTTAGGATTTTCCATGCCAATATTCCATTTGGAATGTTCAATGTCATAATTCTATTTGGAATGTCCACTGTCAAAATTGCATAACGACTATACTGGGTCATAATGGCCATTATAATATGCATTGTCAAGATTTACCTTAGAATGTTCTATGCCAAGATTCCATTTGAAATGGTCATCATCAAGATTCCATTTGGAAATATCAGTGTCAATATTGCATTAGTAACGTTCATGGTGAAGTGAAGTGCATTCTATCAGAAATGCATGTTGATTGGACTCTTATAATTGCAATTGTGATGTGTAATGCGAAGATGCATATCTATTACACTCTGCAATAATGGCCACTATAATTTGCAGTGTCAAGATTCCATTTTGAATGGTCTGTGTCAAGCTTCCCTTAGGAATGTTCGGTGCCAAGATTCCATTTCGAATGTACACTGTCAATATTCCACTTGGAATGTTCTGTGTCAATCTTCCTTTTGGAACGTTGATTGTGAAGTAACATGTCCCCTTTCAGAAATGCATATGGATTATACTCTGTCATAATTGCCCTTATAATGTTCACTGTCAAGATTCCATTTGTAATAGTCTGTATCAAGATTCCCCTAGGAATGCGCTGTGTCAAATCTCCATTTGGAAGGTCCTGTGCCAAGATTACATTTGGAACTTTCAGTGTCATAATTCTGTATATCCACTGTAAAACTTGCATGTCATTTATACTGTCATAATGTTGATTACAATGTTCATTGTCAAGACTGACTTGGAATGTTCTGTGCCATGTTCCCACTTGAAAAGTTCAGCGTAAATTTCCATTTGGTACATTCAGTGTCAAAATTCCATTTGGAACATTCATTTTTGAAATGTCATGTCCTCACTCAGAAATTCATATCAATTTTTTCTGTGACAATTGCCATTATGTTGTGTCTTGTGAAGCTTTAATGTCAATTATAATCTGTCATAACGGACATTAAAATGTGCATTGTCAAGATTCCATTTGGAAAGGTCTGTGTCAAGATGACCTTTGTGATGTTCTGTGTCAAGATTCCTTTTGAAATGTTCTGTTCCAAATAATATTTGGAACCGTCAGTGTCATAATTCTATTTGTAATGTCCACTCTCTAAATTGAGTATGAATTATACTCTGTCATACTGGGAAATTTAATGTGCATTGTCCATATTCATGTTGGAATATTCTGTGCCAAGATTCATTTGGAATATTCAGTGTCAATATTGCATTGTGAAATGACATGTCCTTTCAAAGAAACGCATATCTAGTGTATTCTCTCATAATTGACATTATGATGTGCATTGTGAGGATTGCATATCAGTCATACAGTCTTAATTGCCATTATAATGTGCACTGTCAAGATTTCAATTGGAATGTTCTGTGTCAAGTTTAACCTTGGAATGTACAGCGTTAAGATTTCATTTGGAATATTCTGTGGCAAGACTTCGTTTGAAACATTCAGTCTCATAATTCTATGCTCTATCCATTGTCAAAGTTGCATGTCAACTCTACTCTGTCATAATGGCAACTATAACGTGCATTGTCAAGATTCCACTTCAAATAATGTGTCAAGATTCCATTTGGAAAGTACAGTGTCAAGGTTCCGTTTGGAAAGTTCAGTATCAATATTCCATTTGGAACATTCATTGTGAAATGGACTGTCCTCACTCAGAAATGCATATTAATTGTACTCTGTCATAAATGCCATTATGATGTGCATTGTGAAGATTGCATGTTGATTATTCTCTGTCATAATGACAATTATAATGTGCATTGTAAGGTTCTACTTTGAATGTTCTGTGGCAAGATTCCCTTTGTTATGTTCAATGTCAATGTTACATTTGGAACGTTCATTTTGAATTGGCAAGTCCTCTTTCAGAAATGCACATAGATTGCACTATCTCATAATTGCCATTATGATGTGCATTATAATGCTTGCATGTCGATTATACACTGTCATCATGGCCACTCTAGTGTGCATTGTCAAGATTCCATCTGAGATATTCTTTGTCAAGATTCCCCTTGGAATATTAGGTGTAAAGATTCCATTTGAAATGTTCTGTACCAAGTCTCTATTTCGAATGCTCATTGTCATAATTCTATGTGTTATGTACACTTTCAAACTTGCATATTGATTATACTATATCATAAAAGCGATTATAATGCGCATAGTCAAGGTTCCCCTTCGAATATTCTGTGCCAAGTTTACATTTTGCATGTTCAATGTCAGGATTCCTAATGGAATGGAAAGGAATGTTCCAAATTCCATTCTAAATTCAAAATTTAATATTCAGTGTCAATACCGCATTAGGAACCTTCATTGTGAAATGGCATGCGCTCTCTCAGAAATGCATATCGAATATACTCTGTCATGTTTGTCATTATGGTGTGCATTGTGAAGATTGCATTTCGTTTATACACTGTTATATTGGCCAAATTAATGTTCATTGTCAAGGTTCCATTTGGAATAATCTGTGCCATTATTCACCTTGGTCTGTTTTGTGTAAAAATGAGATCTGGGATGTTTTGTGCCAAGACTCCATTTTGATCATTCACTGTCATAATTCTACGTTATAGCCACTGTCAAAGTTGCATGTCAATTATACAGTCATAATGGTGATTATAATATGCATTGTCAAGATTCCACTTGGAATGTTTTGTGACAAGATTCCATTTGGAATGTTCACCATCAACATTCCATATGCGATGTTCACTGTGAAACAACATGTCCTATCTAAGAAATACATATCGATTTTATTGTGTGATAATTCCCATTATGATGTATATTGTGAAGGTTTCATGTTGATTATATCCTGCCATAAATGCCCCTATGATGTGTATGTCAAGGTTCCATTTGGAATGTTCTGTGTCAAGATAACACTTGGATTGTAAGGTATAAAGATTCCATTTGTAACATTCTAAACCAGGACTCCATTTGGAAAGATCAGTATCTTAATTCTATTTATGTCCACTTTCAAAATTGCATATTGAATATATTCTGTCAAGATTCCACTTGGAATGTTCAGGGTCATTCTTCAATTTGGAATATTCTGAGTCAATATTCCTTTTGGAACATTCATTTTGAAATGGCATGTCATCTCTCAGAAATGCATATCAATTAGACGCTGTCAAAATTGTCATTATGATGTGCGTTGTGAAGATTTCATGTCAATTTTACTCTGTCACAATGGCCATTCACTGTCAAGATACCATTTGTAATGTTCTATGCCAAGATTCCATTTGGAACTTTCAGTGTCATGATTTTATTTGTATTGTCCACTGTCAATATTGCATATCAATTATTCTCTGTCATAATGGCGATTACAATGTCTATTTCAACGATTCCACTTGGAATGTTCTGTGTCAGGATTCCTCTTGGGATATTCAGTCAAGCTTCCATTTGCCATTGTCAGAGTCAACATTGCATTAGGAACATTTTTTGTGAAATAACTTGTGATTTCTCAGAAATGCATATCGATTGTACTCTGTCATGATTTTGATTATGATGTGCATTGTGAAGATTGCATGTCGATTATACTCTGTCCTCATGCCCATGATAAAGGGCATTGACAAGATTGTCTTGGAATGATCTGTGTCAAGAATTGCACTGGAATACTATCTCACAAGGTTCCATTTTGAATGTTCGGTGTCTACAGTCCATTTGTAATATTCTGTGGGAATAATCCTTTTGGAGCGTTAATATTGAAATATCATGCACTCCCACAGAAATGCATACCGATTGCACCCTTTCATAATTGCCATTATGATGTGCATTGTAAAGATTGCTTGTTGATTATACTCTCTTAATTTCCCTTTTAATATGCATTGTCAAGATTCCACCTCGAATGGTCTGTGACAAGATTCTACTTGGAATGTTCTGTATAAAGATTGCATTTGGAATATCCTGAACTAAGACTCCATTTGGAAGGATCAGTTTCATAATTCCATTTGCTATGATTGCATGATTATGCTCTGTCAAATTGGCAACTATTATATGCATTGCAAAGATTCCAGTTTGAATGGTTAATGTCAAGATTCCCCTAGGAATGTTCTGTGCCAAGATTCCACTGAGAACGCTCAATGTCAAAATTCTATTTGTGATGTCCACTTTCAAAATCGCATGTAATGTATTCTCTGTCATCATGGCAATTGTAATGTGCATAATCAGAATTCCCCTGGAATGTTCTGTGCCAAGATTCCTTTGGGCATGTTCACCATCAAGATTCCATTTGGAATGTTACATGTCAATATTTTTTTGAAAGTTCATATTGAAATGTCATGTCCTCCCTCAGAAATGCTTTTTGATTGTTCTCTGTCACAATTGCCATTATCATGTGCATTGTGAAGATTGCTTATCGATCATACTCCATCATAATGGCCACTATAATTTTCAGTGTCAAGATTCCATTTTGAATTGTCTGTGTCACGCTTCCCTTAGGAATGTTCGTTGCCAAGATTCCATTTGGAATGTACACTGTCAATATTCCACTTGGAATGTTCTGTGTCAATCTTCCTTTTGGAACGTTGATTGTGAAGTAACATGTCCCCTTTCAGAAATGCATATGGATTATACTCTGTCATAATTGCCCTTATAATGTTCACTGTCAAGATTCCATTTGTAATAGTCTGTATCAAGATTCCCCTAGGAATGTGCTGTGTCAAGTTTCCATTTGGAAGGTCCTGTGCCAAGATTACATTTGGAATTTTCAGTGTCATAATTCTGTTATATCCATGTAAAACTCGCATGTCATTTATACTGTCATAATGTTGATTACAATGTTCATTGTCAAGACTGAATTGGAATGTTCTGTGCCATGTTCCCACTTGGAAAGTTCAGCGTAATTTCCATTTGGTATGTTCAGTGTCAAAATTCCATTTGGAACATTCATTTTTGAAATGTCATGTCCTCATTCAGAAATGTATATAAATTTTACTCTGTGATAATTGCCATTATGTTGTGCATTGTGAAGCTTTAATGTCAATTATAATCTGTCATAACATACATTAAAATGTGCATTGTCAAGATTCCATTGGGAAAGGTCTGTGTCAAGATGACCTTTGTGATGTTCTGTGTCAAGAATCCTTTTGAAATGTTCTGTTCCAAATAATATTTGGAACTGTCAGTGTCATAATTCTATTTGTAATGTCCACTCTCAAAATTGGGTATCAATGATACTCTGTCACACTGGGGAATTTAATGTGCATTGTCCATATTCATGTTGGAATATTCTGTGCCAAGATTCATTTGGAATATTCAGTGTCAATATTGCATTGTGAAATGTCATGTTCTTCCACAGAAAAGCATATCTAGTGTACTCTCTCATAATTGCCATTATGATGTGTATTGTGAGGATTGCATATCAGTTATACTGTCTTAATTGCCATTATAATGTGCACTGTCAAGATTCCAAGTGGAAGATTCTGTGTCAAGTTTAACCTAGGAATGCACAGTGTAAAAATTCCATTTGGATTATTGTATGGTAAGGCTTCGTTGGAAACATTCAGTCTCATAAGTCTATGCTATGTCCATTGTCAAAGTTGCATGTCAACTCTACTCTGTCATAAAGGCAACTATAACGTGCACTGTCAAGATTCCACTTCAAATATTGTGTCAAGATTCCATTTGGAATGTTCAGCGTCAAGATTCCGTTTGGAAAGTTCAGTATCAATATTCCATTTGGAACATTCATTGTGAAATGGCCTGTCCTCACTCAGGAATGCATATCAATTGTACTCTGTCATAAATGCCATTACGATGTGCATTGTGAAGATTGCATGTTGATTATTCTCTGTCATAATGACAATTATAATGTGCATTGTAAGGTTCTACTTTGAATGTTCTGTGGCAAGATTCCCTTTGTTATATTCAGTGTCAATGTTACATTTGGAATGTTCATTTTGAATTGGCAAGTCCTCTTTCAGAAATGCACATAGATTGCACTATCTCATAATTGCCATTATGATGTGCATTGTAATGCTTGCATGTCGATTATACACTGTCATCATGGCCACTCTAGTGTGCATTGTCAAGATTCCATCTGAGATATTCTTTGTCAAGATTCCCCTTGGAATATTAGGTGTAAAGATTCCATTTGAAATGTTCTGTACCAGTCCTCTGTTTTCAATGTTCATTGTCATATTTCTATTTGGCATGTCCACTTTCAGACTTGCATATTGTTTATAGTCTATCATAACGGCGATTATAAGTGCATAGTCAAGGTTCAAACTCGAATATTCTGTGCCAAGTTTACATTTTGCATGTTCAATGTCAGGATTCCAAATGGGAATGGAATGGAATGTTCCAAATTCCATTCCAAATTCCAAATGGAATATTCAGTGTCAATATTGCATTAGGAACCTTTATTGTGAAATGCCATGCGCTCTCTCAGAAATGCATATCGAATTTTCTCTGTCATATTTGCTATTATGGTGTGCGTTGTGAAGATTGCATTTCTTTTATACACTGTTATATTGGCCATATTAATGTTCATTATCAAGATTCCATTTGGAATAATCTGTGAAATTATTCCCCTTGGTCTGTTTTGTGTAAAAATTAGAGTTGGAATGTTATGTGCCAAGACTCCATTTCAAACATTCACTGTCATAATTCTATGTTATGGCCACTGTCAAAGTTGCATGTCAATTATACTGTCATAATGGTGATTATAATATGCATTGTCAAGATTCCTCTTGGAATGTTTTGTGACAAGATTCCATTTGGAATGTTCACCATCAAGATTCCATTTGTGATGTTCACTGTGAAAGAACTTGTCCTCTCTAAGAAATACATATCGATTTTATTGTGTGATAATTCCCATTTTGGTGTATATTGTGAAGATTTCATGTTGATTATATTCTGCCATAATTGACCTTATGATATGTATGTCAAGATTCCATCTGGAATGTCTGTGTCAAGATAACACTTGGATTGTGAGGTATAAAGACTCCATTTGTACCATTCTGAACCAAGACTCCATTTGGAAAAATAAGTATCTTAATTCTTTTTATGTCCACTGTCAAAATTGCATATTGATTATATTCTGTCAAGATTCCACTTGGATTGTTCTGTTCCAAGATTCTATTTGGAATTTACAGGGTCATTGCTCCATTTGGAATGTTCTGTGTCAATAGTCCTTTTGGAACTTTCCTTTTGAAATGGCATGTTGTCTCTCAGAAATGCATTTCGGTCCGGAGTCATCCAGCCCAGACATGCTTGACCTTGCTACATTCACTATTCTGAACTCTGTTGCTGTTTGTTGCCTGAGCTTAGTAGTCTATTATCTTTATAACTGTAAACAATCCTGCCCTTTTAAGCATAACTTGCAGACTTGCTAACCTTCACTTGTCAGTAACTATGTGCTACTCACCTAAGAGTAGTAGTCTGTTATCTTTTAACTGTAACTGTAAACTGTTAACTCAAAATGTAAACAGCCCCTTTTTTGCGCCTTATTTGGAACTCATCTAGGATTGGCCCCCTCTTGACTTTACCTCATTAGCATGAGCTATGACCTTTACTCCCGACCATTGGCTATATATACCCTGAGTTTTGTCCCAATAAATGAGACTTGATCAGAATCCTGTCTTGTCTTCATTTCTCGCGTCTCCTGTCCCCCCAATTCCCACTCCTACTTCCAGGACTTGCGAATTACGGACCCGCAGGCCGGGACACGTGGCGCCCAAACCGCGGGGCCTGGACATGGAGGACGCAGTGAGCAAAAGTGCTCAAGGAAGCTAGCTAGCGACTTTGGAAATCCGATAACAGAGCCACTGCGGGAGCCTGCTGCAGTTTCGGCTTTAAGGTAAGTGGGTAGAGCACTCAATAATGGGGCAGGAATCAAGTTCATATGAGGAAAATGTGGTACCGGAATTAAGTTTAAATGAGGAATATATGGTACAGTTAAGTGAAGTTTTAAAGACGCGAGGAGTTAAGGTTAAGAAAAATAATTTGTTCAAGTTTTTTACTTTATTAAAAATTTATGTCCTTGGTTCCCTTTAGAAGGGACAATTGATATTACGAACTGGAAAAGAGTAGGGAACACATTGAATGATCATTACGAGATTTTTGGAGCCAAGTGGGTTCCTGTTACTGCTTTCACTTATTGGGGTCTGATAAAAGATTTAATTGATATTCAAGAGGATAACTCAAAAATTAGAACTATAATTTCCCAAGTGGAGGAAATTTTAATATCCAGTAGCAAGTTGCCCTCTCATTGTGAAACTTCTTGTCTTGATGAAGACTTGAAGTTTGATCTTATCTCATTACATGATGAGGAGCATAAGGTATCTACTAGAAAAGAAAAATTACCTTTAAAATCACATTATTTTGGAAAACCTTTTGGCTATAAAGAACAAGTCGGCAATTTGACTGATCCTGGAGACTTTGTAGTGGATGAACCACCTCCTGATCCTTCAGAGGTGGATTGGGATGACTTAGATTAAGAGGGCACTAAATATCGTAACCCTGACTGGCCTCCCTCGACCTCAAGATTCCCCCCTTGAATTTCCCCTTTACAGCCCACTGCTCCTTTGATGCCTTCCAGTCAAGCTTGTGCTAAAACACATGTCTCTTCTCAGTCAACGTTTAAAACGAAAACTCAGTTGTCCAAGCGAGACAAGCCTTCTGGCTTGTCTTCTTTTCAGCACTCTTGCAAGAAATTTGTTTTTCCAATAATTGAGGTTGAAGCCAATGATGACAATAGTGATGAGGATCCAGTAGCCACAAGAAAATATGAGCCCTTTAAATTTTTGTTATTGAAAGAACTCAAACAGGCAGGCTCTACTTATGGGCCCAATACACTATTAACTATGAGCCTTGTAGAAGCTCTTTGTGATAAATGGCTCACCCCGGGGGATTGGAATACATTGGCAAAGTCCATCCTTTCAGGTGGAGATTATTTACTATGGAAGTCAGAATATTTCGACTAATGTAAAGATATGGCTAGAAAGAATGCTGGTACTGACACCTCATGGACTCAAGATATGTTGTTGGGGGAGGGGATTACTCTACTTTAGAAGAACAAATAAAGTACCCCCTGGGTTATATATAAAAATTCAGACCATAGCACTTAAAGCATGGAAAATAATTCCTACCAAAAGGGACACCAGCGTTACACTCACCAATATTAAACAAAAAACTGATGAATCTTTCCCAGATTTTACTAATAGGCTTATAATTGCTACTGAGAGGCTGTTTGGGAGTTCAGAAACTAATTCAGAATTTATCAAACACTTGGCCTTTGAAAATGCTAACCCTGCTTGTCAGGCAGCTATACGCCCTCACAGAAACAAAACCGACTTACACGGATATATACGCCTGTGTGCGGACGTGGAACCCTCTTACCAACAGGGGCTGGCTATGGCTGCTGCCTTCAGTGGTGAAAAAGATAAAGATTTTTTGGCCGACAGAGATAAGACAAAATGGGTATGTTTTAAATGTGGTGAAAATGGTCATTTCACACGAGAACATTCTTTTTCCCGTCACCCTTTTAATACCTTACAGAGGGAGACATGGCCATTGTCCTCTCCTAGAATATGCCCAAAATGCAAGAGGGGAAGATATTGGGCCAGTGAATGTAAATCTAGGACTGACATTCCCGGTAATCCCATTTCACTGCAGTTGGGAAACAGGATGAGAGGCCTGCCCCAGGCCCCGAAATAAGTTTATGGGGCAGACAGCTTTGTTCGAGCCAGCAACAACAATCCATTTTGAGCCTCTGCTGAGCCACCACAGGCAGCTCAGGACTAGACCTCTGTTCCTCCTCCCACACAGTACTTACCCCTGAAATGGTAATGCGAGCCTTAAGCACTGGAGTGTAGGGTCTTTTGCCCCCTGAAACTTTTGGATTGATTTTAGTAAGAAGTAGTGTTACCATGAAAGGTTTGCAGATTTACCCAGGAGTAATTCATAATGATTTCACTGGAGAAATTAAAATTATGGCCAAAGCTGCTAGTAATATCATCACTATTTCTCAGGGAGAACGAATAGCACAGTTGATATTGCTGCCATTGATTAAGACTAATAATAAGAGTCAACAACCTAAAAGAGGAATGGGAGGTTTTGGATCCTCGGATATATATTGGGTGCAACCGGTTACTAATCAGAAACCTTATTTGACTTTATGGCTTGATGGCAAATCATTTACAGATTTAATGGATACAGGAGCTGATGTAACCATAATCAGGCAGGAAGACTGGTCCCCTAACTGGCCTACCTCAGAAACTTTTACTAATTTAAGAGGAATTGGACAAAGTAGTAATCCCAAACAAAGTTCCAAATACCTCACTTGGAGGGACAAAGAAAACAATTCAGGCATCATCAAACCCTTTCTCATCCCCCAACTGCTAGTTAACATTTGGAGCAGAGATTTGCTTTCTCAAATGAAAATCATGATGTGCAGCCTTAACGATGTAGTTACTGCACAAATGCTAGCTCAGGGGTATAGCCCTGGAAAAGGGCTAGGAAAAAAGGAAATGATGTGCGAAAACCAGTTCCAGCCATGGGACAATTAGACAAAAAGATCTTTTCTGCCATTGACATGCCTGCACCCCAAGGGTGTGCTGATCCAATCACTTGGAAATCAACTGAACCTGTTTGGGTTGATCAATGCCCCATGATCAGTGAAAAGTTGATTGTTGCCCAGCAGTTAGTGCAGGAACAGTTAAATGTGGGGCATATCACTGAAAGTACTTCCCCGTAGAATACTCCTATATTTGTCGTAAGGAAAAAGTCAGGGAAATGGAGACTTTTGCAAGACTTAAGGGCTATCAACGCCACCATGCTACTTATGGGCACCCTTCAGCTTGGGCTGCCTTCCCCTGTAGCAATCCCTCAAGGGTATTTTAAAGTTGTTATAGATCTTAAAGACTGCTTTTTCATGATTTCTTTGCATCCTGATGATCAAAAGAGATTTGCTTTTAGTGTACCATCCATAAACTTTAAAGAACCAATGAAATGGTATCAGTGGAATGTGTTGCCTCAGGGAATTGCTAATAGTCCCACCTTGTTTCAGAAGTACGTAGATGCTGCTATACAACCTATCAGGGACTGTTGGGATATGATGTATATTATTCATTACATGGATGATATATTGATAGCAGGGTGCGTGGGGGAACAGGTCTTGCAGTGCTTTGCTCAACTCAAACAGGAATTGATGAAAGCTGGACTGAAGATAGCCCCGGAGAAGGTGCAGCTGCAGGATCCATATACCTATTTGGGTTTTCAAATAAACAGACCAAAAATTATTAATCAAAAGTCTGTCATCCGTAGAGATCAATTAAAGACTTAATGATTTCCAAAAGCTCTTAGGAGATATAAATTGGCTATGGCCATATTTAAAACTGACCATGGGTGATCTGAAACCCCTGTTTGACATTTTAAAAGGTGATCCCCATTCTAAATCTCCCAGATCGATCTCTGAAGAGGCATTGATTGCACTCCAGCGAGAAGAAGACACCATTGCGGCCTAGTTTGTCATTAGTATAGACTACAATCAGCCTTTAGCATTTATAATTTTCAATACAACTGTTACACCTACTGGCCTCTTTTGGCAAGTCAGCCCAATTATGTGGATCCATTTGCCCTCTTCCCCCAAAAAGGTTTTGCTTCCCTATTATGATGCTATAGCGAATTTAATTATTATGGGAAGAGAAGATGGCCGCCGATATTTTGGTATAGAGCCTTCAAATATCATACAACCCTATTCAAAATCCCAGATTAATTGGTTATTGCAGAACAGAGAGACATGGCCAGTAGCTTTCGCCTCTTACGCAGGTAGTTTGGATAATCACTATCCACCAAATAAATTAATTCAGATTTGCAAATTACATGCCTTTGTTTTCCCCAAAGTTACTAGTAAAGAACCTCTGGATGATGCTTTACTAGTGTTCATGGATGGGTCATCCACAGGAGTTGCTGCCTATTCCTTTGTTAACCAAGTAGTTAAGTTTAAAACAAATTTTACCTCTGCTCAGTTGGTAGACTTACAAGCTATGTTTGCAGTTTTATCAGCCTTTCCCAATCAAGCGCTTAGTATTTATACTGACAGTGCTTATCTGGCTCATTCAGTACCCCTTTTAGAAACTGTTGCACAGATCAAACTTGTGTCAGAAACGGCTAAATTATTTTTGCACTGCCAGCAACTCATTCATAGAAGAAGTGCTCCTTTTTTCTTTGGACATATTAGGGCTCATTCGGGCCTACCGGGACCTCTGGCTCGAGGTCATGAGATCGCGGATACAGCTACAAAATCGTGGCCATGGTTATGGCCAGCAATTTACAACAGGCCCAAGCCGCTCACGCCTTGCATCATTTGAATGCCCAGTCCCTACGACTGATGTTTAAAATAACTAGAGAACAAGCCAGACAGATTGTTAAGCAATGTGCTTCTTGTGTGACAATTCTACCAGTCCCCCATTTGGGAATTAACCCTAAGGGACTAGTACCTAACTCGATCTGGCAAATGGATGTCACCCACTATGCAGAGTTTGGGAAACTCAAATATATTTATGTATGCATAGACACCTATAGTGGGTTTATTCTCGCTATCCTTCAAACAGGAGAGGCTACCAAGCATGTTGTGGCCCATCTCTTGCATTGTTGTTTTCTGTTTTGGTAGTTCCCAAACAAATAAAGACAGGCAATGGCCCTGGCTATACAACAAAAGCTTTTAAAAAATTCTGTGATCAATTACAGATAAAGCACATTACGGGAATCCCTTACAACCCTCAGGGGAAAGGTATAGTTGAAAGAGCCCATTTATCCTTGAAAACTACATTTGAAAAAATAAAAAAGGTGGAATGGAACCGCACTAAAGGTACCCCCAGAAACATTCTTAACCATACTCTTTTTATAAGAAATTTTTTTTAACATTGGACGATCACGGGAAATCTGCTGCAGATCGTTTCTGGCATCCTGAATCTCAAAAGCAATTTGTCATGTTAAAATGGAGAGACCCACTGGACAATTCATGGCATGGCCCAGACCCACTATTGATCTGAGGAAGGGCCTCAGTCTGTATTTACTCTCAAGAATATGATGCAGGCAGATGGCTGCCAGAACGACTGGTGAAACAAATTGATGACAAACATCGATCCAGGGAAGAGATTTCTCCCTAAGAGTATGTTCTTTTCTGTTTTTACAGAAATGTATCCTGAAAAAATGCAACAGGGATACCCCATTCCTGTTGCATTACCTAGTCCTTTTATTAACTGTTCTGAAAGTAGTTATTGTGACTTGACTTCTCCTTTTAAGAGAAGTCCAACCTTTGCAGTTTATTTAATGTGATTTGTTTATTTTCCTCCTCCCTTAACAATACTTGTGAGATTATGTGGAATTGGCAGGGCTTGTTTCTTGTTCTAGTATTATTAATGTTACGGACTTATGTGCCCTTAATAGTTCAGTTTTTGTTTGTGGCAACAGTAGGGACAGAGTTATGTGTGTTAATCTCTCTCCTTCCAGGCATACATATTATGCCTGTCCCTATACCTGCTATTGATCACATGGCAGGAAAAGCTAAAAGGTCAGTGTAACTAGTTCCCCTATTTGTAAGATTAGAGATCAGTACTGCAGTGGCCTTTGGAACTGCAGGATACCAAATTATCTAGGCAGTTAATATCGGATATACAGGCTTCATCAGGCACTATACAAGATTTGAAAGATCAGGTAGATTCTTTAGCAGAAGTACTATTACAAAATAGAAGAGGCTTAGATTTGCTTGCTGCAGAATAGGGAGATATTTGCTTGGTTTTACAGGAAAGATGCTGTTTTAATGCCAACAAAATCAAGGGGCTGCAAGAAAACTTGGCAAAGAAAAGAAAGGAGTTGACCATCAATCCACTGTGAACCGGGCTCAATGGACTGTTGCATTACCTCTTGCCACTTTTGGGGCCCCTCGCTAGTTCGCTGTTTTTGCTTTCATATTTCAACAAACTCATGGCATTTATTAAGTAACAGATTGAGACCATTCAAGCAAGCCCACTTCAAATTCATTATCATGGCTGGGTGTTGAGCGATCTTGAACAGAGTGGCACACACAACTATGGTGTGATAAGACCCTCTGCCTCCGTGAGCTGAACTTGACAGCCAATGACGGGTAAGATCAGGAGCACTCTTTACCAACTTAAGAGAGACCATGGTCACATTAGAAGGCCATTGACCAATGACGGGTAAGAACTGAGTGTGTGTCCTGGCAACTTAAGACAGGCGGAGTTCCCGGGAGGATATTACTTGAAAAAATAAAAAAGGGGGACCAGTCCAGAGCCATCCAGTCTGGACATGGTTGACCTTGCTACAGTCACTAGTCTGAACTCTGTTACTGTTTGTTGCCTGAGCTTAGTTGTCTATTATCTTTATAACTATAAACAGCCTTGCCCTTTGAAGCTTAACTTGCAGACTGGCTTACCTTCACTTGTCAGTAACTATGTGCTAATCACCTAAGAGTAGTAGTCTGTTATCTTTAAACTGTAACTGTAAACTGTAAACAGCAACTGTTAACTGTAACTGTAAACAGTCCCTTTTGTGCGCCTTATTTGGCACTCTTCTAGGATTGGCCCCCTGTTGATTTTACCTCATTAGCATGAGCTGTGACCTTTACTCCTGACCATTGGTTATATATACCCTGAGTTTTGTCCCAAAAAATGAGGCTTGATAGAATCCGGCCTTGTCTCCATTTCTCGCGTCTCCTGTCCCCCCAATTCCCTCTCCTCCTTCCAGGACTTGCGAATTACGGACCCGCAGGGCGGGATACATATCCAATGGACTCTGTCAAAATTGCCATTATGATGTGCATTGTGAAGATTGCATATCAGTTATACTCTGGCATAATGGCCATTCACTGTCAAGATACCATTTGGAATGTTCTATGCCAAGATTCCATTTGGAACTGTCAGTGTCATAATTTTATTTGTAATGTCCACTGTCAAAATCACGTATCAGTTATTTTCTGTCATAATGGCGATGATAATGTCTATTTTATCGATTCCACTTGGAATGTTCTCTGTCAGGATTCCTCTTGGAATGTTCAGTCAAGCTTCCATTTTCCACTGTCAGAGTCAACATTGCATTAGGAACATTCTTTTTGAAATGACTTGTCCTTTCTTAGAAATGCATATTGATTGCACTCTGTCATAATTTCCATTATGATGTGCATTGTGAAGATTACATGTCCATTATACTCTGTCATAATTGCCATTATGATGCGCATTGTGAATATCGTATGTCGATTATACTCTGTCCTCTTGCCCATGATAATGGGCATTGTCAAGATTCCCTTGGAATGATCTTTGTCAAGAATGCCACTGGAATATTATCTTACAAGATTCCATTTTGAATGTTCTCTCTCTAGAGTACATTTGTAATATTCTGTGGGAAAATTCCTTTTGGAGCGTTTATATTGAAACATCATGTACTCCCACAGAAATGCATACCGATTGCACTCTTTCATAATTGCCATTATGATGTGCATTGTGAAGATTGCTTCTTGATTATACTCTGTCTTAATTTCCCTTTTAATAAGCATTGTCAAGATTCCATTTGGAATGGTCTGTGCCAAGATTGAACTGGGAATTTTCTCTATAAAGATTGCATTTGGAATATCCTGAACTAAGACTCCATTTGGAAGGATCAGTTTCATAATTCCATTTGTTATGTTGCTGTCAAAATTGCATGATTAAGCTCTGTCATAATGGCAACTATTATGTGCATTGTAAAGATTCCATTTTGAATGGTTAGTGTCAAGATTCCCCTAGGGATGTTCTGTGCCAAGATTCCATTTAGCATGCTCAATGTCATAATTCTATTTGTGATGGCCACTTTCAAAATTGCATATAATTTATTCTCTATCATAATGGCAATTATAATGTGCATTGTCAGAATTCCCCTTGGAATGTTCTGTGCCAAGATTCCTTTGGGCATGTTCACCATCAAGATTCAATTTGGAATGTTACAGGTCAGTATTTCGTTTTGAACATTTATATTGAAATGTCATGTCCTCTCAGAAATGCTTATTGATTGTTCTCTGTCACAATTGCCATTATGATGTGCTTTGTGAAGATTGCTTATGGTTTATACTCCGACATAATGGCCATTATAAAATGCATTGTCAAGATTCCATTTAGGATTTTCCATGTCAATATTCCATTTGGAATGTCCACTGTCAAAATTGCATAACGATTATTCTGGGCCATAATGGCCAATACAATATGCATTGTGAAGATTTCACTTAGAATCTTCTATGCCAAGATTGCATTTGAAATGGTCATCATCAAGATTCCCTTTGGAAAGATCAGTGTCAATATTGCATTAGGAACGTTCATGGTGAAATGAAATGCTTTCTATCAGAAAAGCATGTTGATTGGACTCTGTTATAATTGACATTGATTGTGATGTGTAATGTGGAGATGCATACCACTTATACTCTGACATAATGGCCATTATAATTTGCAGTGTCAACATTCCATTTTGAATGATCTGTATGAAGCTTCCCTTAGCAATGTTCGGTGCCAAGATTCCATTTGGAATGTACAGTGTCAATATTCCACTTGGAATGTTCTGTGTCAAACTTCCTTTTAGAATGTTGATTGTGAAGCAACATGTCCCCTTTCAGAAGTGCATATTGATTATGCTCTGTCATAATTGCCCTTATAGTGTTCACTGTCAAGATTCCATTTGGAATGATCTGTATCAAGATTCCCCTAGGAATGCTCTGTGTCAAGTTTCCATTTGGAATGTTCTGTGGCAAAATTACATTTGGAAATTTCACTGTCATAATTCTGTTATATCCACTGTAAAACTATCATGTCATTTATGCTGTCATAATGCTGATTACAATGGTCATTGTCAAGATTGACTTGGAATGTTCTGTGCCATGTTCCCACTTGAAAGTTCAGTGTAAAGTTTCCATTTGATATGTTCAGTGTCAAAATTCCATTTGGAACATTCATTTTTTAAATGGCATGCCCTCACTCAGAAATTCATATCAATTTTACTTTGTGATAATTGCCATTATGTTGTATATTGTGAAGCTTTAATGTCAATTATAATCTGTCATAATGGACATTATAATGTGCATTGTCAAGATTCCATTTGGAAAGGTCTGTGTCAAGATTTCCTTTATAATGTTCTGTGTCAAGATACCTTTTGAAATGTTCTGTTCCAAATAATATTTGGAAACATCAGTGTCAAAATTCTATCTGTAATGTCCACTCTCAAATTTGGTTGCCATTTATACTCTGTCATGCAGGGGAATTTAATGTGCATTGTCAATATTCATCTTGCAATGTTCTGTGCCAAGATTCATTTGGAATATTCAGTGTCAATATTGCATTAGGAACGTTCATTGTGAAATGACATGTCCTTTCACAGAAAAGCATATCTAGTGTATTCTCTCAAAATTGCCATTATGATGCGCATTGTGAGGATTGCATATCAATTATACTGCCTTAATTGGCACTATAATGTGCACTGTCAAGTTTCCAATTGGAAGGTTCTCTGTCAAGTTTAACTTTGGAATGTACAGTGTAAATATTCCATTTGGAATATTCTGCATCAAGTCTTCGTTTGAAACATTCAGTCTCATAATTCTATGTTATATCCACTGTCAAAGTTGCATGTCAACTAGACTCTGTCATAATGGCAACTATAACGTGAACTGTCAAGATTCCATTTCAAATATTGTGTCAAGATTCCATTTGGAATGTTCAATGTCAAGATTCTGTTTGGAAAATTCAGTATCCATATTACATTTGAAACATTCATTGAGAAGTGTCCTGTCCTCACTCAGAAATGCATATCAATTGTACTCTGTCATAAATGTCATTACGATGTGCATTGTGAATATTGCATGTTGATTATATTCTGTCATAATGACAATCATAATGTGCATTGTAAGGTTCTACTTTGAATGTTCTGTGGCAAGGTTCCCTTTGTTATGTTCGGTGTCAATGTTACATTTGAAATGTACATTTTGAATTGGCATGTCCTCTCTCAGAAATGCACATAGATTGCACTCTCTCATAATTGCCATTATTAGGTGCATTGTAAAGATTGCATGTTCATTATACACTGTCATAATGGCCATTATAGTGTGCATTGTCAAGATTCCATATGAGATATTCTGTGTCAAGCTATCCCTTGGAATGTTAGGTGTAAAGATTCCATTTGAAATGTTCTGTACCAGTCCTCTGTTTTCAATGCTCATTGTCATATTTCTATTTGTTATGTCCACGTTCAAACTTGCATATTGATTATACTCTATCATAATGGCGATTATAATGTGCATAGTCAAGGTTCCACTTTGAATTTTCTGTGCCAAATTTACATTTTGCCTGTTCAATGTCAGGATTCCAAATGAAATGGAATGGAATGTTCCAAATTCCATTCCAAATTCCAAATGGAATATTCAGTGTCAATATTGCATTAGTAACCTTCATTGTGAAATGGAATGCATTCTCTCATATATGCATATTGAATATTCTCTGTCAGGTTTGGCATTATGGTATGCATTGTCAAGATTGCACTTCGTTTATACACAGTTTTATTGGCTGTATTAATGTTCATTGTCAAGATTCCATTTGGTATAATCTGTGTCATTATTCCCCTTGGCCTGTTTTGTGTAAAAATTAGATATGGAATGTTATGTCCCAAGACTCCATTTCAAACATTCACTGTCCTAATTCTATGTTATAGCCACTGTCAAAGTTGCATGCAAATTTTACTGTCATAATGGTAATTATAATATGCATTGTCAAGATTCCACCTGGAATGATTTGTGACAAGATTCCATTTGGAATGTTCACCATCAAGATTCCATTTGCGATGTTCACTGTGAAACAACATGTCCTCTCTAAGAAATACATATCGATTTTGTGTGATATTTCCCATTATGATGTGTATTATGAAGATTTTATGTTGATTATATTCTGCCATAGTTGCCCTCATGATGTGTATGTCAAGGTTCCTTTTGGAATGTTCTGTGTCAAGATAACACTTGGATTGTAAGGTGTAAAGATTCCATTTGTAACATTCTGAACCAAGACTCCATTTGGAAAAATTAGTATCTTAATTCTATTTATGTCCACTGTCAAAATTGCATATTGAATATATTCTGTCAAGATTCCACTTAGAATGTTCTGTGCCAAAATTCCATTTGGGTGTTCAGGGTCATTGTTCCATTTGGTATGTTCTGTGTCAGTATTCCTATTGGAACGTTCATTTTGAAATGGCATGCCGTCTCTCAGAAATGCATATCCATTAGACTCTGTCAAAATTGTCATTATGATGTTCATTGTGAAGATTGCATATCAATTATACTCTGTCATAATGGTCATTCACTGTCAAGATACCATTTGGAATGTTTTATGCCAAGATTCCATTTGGAGCTTTCAGTGTCCTAATTTTATTTGTCATGTCCACTGTCAAAATCGCGTATCAATTATTCTCTGTCATATGGTGATTATAATGTCTATTTTAATGATTCCACTTGGAATGTTCTGTGTTAGGATTCCTCTTGGGATATTCAGTCAAGCTTCCATTTGCCATTGTCAGAGTCAACATTGCATTAAGAACATTCTTTGTGAAATGGCTTGTCCTTTCTCAGAAATGCATATAAATTGTACTCTGTCATATTTTCCATTATGATGTGCATTGTGAAGATTGCATGTCCATTATGCTCTGCCGTAATTGCCATCTTGATGTGAATTGTGAAGATTTTATGTCGATTATACTCTGTCCTCATGCCCATGGTAATGGGCATTGTCAAGATTCCCTTGGAATGATCTGTGTCAAGATTTCCATTGGAATACAATCTCACAAGATTCCATTTTGAATGTTCGCTGTCTACAGTCCATTTGTAATATTCTGTGGGAATATTCCTTTGGGAGCATTTATATTGAAATATCTTGTACTCCCACAGAAATGCATACCGATTGAACTCTTTCATAATTGCAATTATGTTGTGCATTGTGAGGATTGTATATCCGTTATACTGCCTTAATAGCCAGTATAATATGCACTGTCAAGATTCCAACTGGAAGGTTCTCTGTCAAGTTTAACCTTGGAATGTACAGTGTAAAGATTCTATTGGGAATAATCTGTGGCAAGACTTCGTTTGCAACATGCAGTCTCATAATTCTATGATATATCCACTGTCAAAGTTGCATGTCAACTATTCTCTGTCATAATGGCAACTATAACGTGTACTGTCAAGATTCCACTTAAAATATTGTGTCAAGATTCCATTTGGAATGTTCAGCGTCAAGATTTCATTTGGAAAGTTCAGTATCCATTTGGAACATTCATTGTGAAATGGCCTGTCCTCACTCAGAAATGCATATCAAATTTACTCTGTCATAAATGCCATTACGATGTGCACTGTGAAGATTGCATGTTGATTATACTCTGTCATAAAGACAATTAGAATGTGCATTGTTAGGTTCTACTTTGAATGCTCTGTGGCAAGATTCCCTTTATGTTCAGTGTCATGTGACATTTGGAACATTCATTTTGAAATGGCAAGTCCTCTCTCAGAAATGCACATAAATTGCACTCTCTCATAATAGCCATTATGATGAGCATTTTAAAGCTTGCATGTTGATCATACACTGTCATAATGGCCACTATAGTGTGCGTTGTCAAGATTCCCTCTGAGATATTCTTTGTCAAAATTCCCATTGGAATGTTAGGTGTAAATATTCCATTTGAAATGTTCTGTACCAAGTCTCTATTTGGAATGCTCATTGTCATCATTCCATTTGTTAGGTTCACTTTCAAACTTGCATATTGATTATACTCTATCATAATGGCGATTATAATGGGCATAGTCAAGGTTCCACTTCGAATATTCTGTGCCAAGTTTACATTTTGCATGTTCAATGGCATGATTCCTAATGGAATGGAAAGGAATGTTCCAAATTCCATTCCAAATTCAAAATTTAATATTCAGTGTAAATATTGCATTAGGAACCTTCATTGTGAAATGCCATGCGCTCTCTCAGAAATGCATATCGAATGTACTCTGTCATGTGTGCCATTATGGTGTGCATTGTGAAGATTGCATTTCATTTATACACTGTTATATTGGCCATACTAATGTTCATTGTCAAGATTGCATTTGGGATAATCCGTGTCATTATTCCCCTTGGTCTGTTTTGTGTAAAAATTAGATTTGGAATGTCATATGCCAAGACTCCATTTCAAGCATTCACTGTCATAATTCTATGTTATAACCACTGTCAAAGTTGCATGTCAATTATACTGTCATAATGGTGATTATAATATTCATTGTCATGATAAGATTCCACTTGGAATGTTTTGTGACAAGATTCCATTTAGAATGTTCACCATCAAGATTCCATTTGCGATGTTCACTGTGAAACAACATGTCCTCTCTAAGAAATACATATCAATTTTATTGTGTGATAATTACCATTATTATGTATATTGTGAAGATTTCATGTTGTTTATATTCTGCCATAATTGCCCTCATGTTGTGTAGGTCAAGGTTCCATTTGGAATATTATGTGTCAAGATAACACTTGGATTGTAAGGTGTAAAGATTCCATTTTTAATATTCTGAACCAAGACTCCATTTGGAAAGATCAGTACCTTAATTCTATATATGTCCACTGTCAAAATTGCATATTGGCTATATTCTGTCAAGATTCCACTTGAAATGTTCTGTGCCAAGATTCCATTTGGAATGTTTAGGGTCATTGTTCCATTTGGAATGATCTGTGTCAATATTCCTTTTGGAACGTTCATTTTGAAATGGCATGTCTTCTCTAGAAATGCACATCTGTCCACAGCCATCCAACCTGGACATGCTTGACCTTGCTAAAATCACTAGTCTGAACTCTGTTAGTGTTTGTTGTATGAGCTTAGTATTCCATTTTCTTTGTAACTGTAAACATCCCTGTCCTTTGAAGCTTAACTTCCAGACTTGCTAACCTTCACTTGTCAGTAACTATATGCTAATCACCTAAGAGTAGTAATCTGTTATCTTTTAACTGTAATGGTAAACTGTAGACAGTAACTGTAAACTGTTAACTGTAACTGTAAACAGCCCCTTTTGCATGCCTTATTTGGCACTCATCTAGAATTGGCCCCCTGTTGACTTTACCTCATTAGCATGAGCTGTGACCTTTACTCCCGACCATTGGCTATATATACCCTGAGTTTTGTCCCAATAAACGAGACTTGATCAGAATCCTGTCTTGTTTCCATTTCTCGTGTCTCCTGTCCCCCCAATTCCCGCTCCTCCTACCAGGAATTGCGAATTATGGAACGGCAGGCCGGGACATGTGTCGCCCAAACCGCGGGGCCTGGACACAGAGGACCCAGTATGGAAAAGTGCTCAAGGAAGCTAGCTAGCGATTTTGGAAGTCCGATAACAGAGCCACTGCGGGAGCCTGCTGCAGTTTCGGCTTTAAGGTAAGTGGGTAGAGCACTCAATAATGGGGCAGAAATCAAGTTCATATGAGGAAGATGTGGTACCGGAATTAAGTTTAAATGAGTTAAGTGAAGTGAAGTTAAGTGAAGTTTTACAGTTAAGTGAAGTTTTGAAGACACGAGGAGAAAAGGTTAAGAAAAATAATTTGTTCAAGTTTTTTGAGTTTATTAAAAATTTATGTCCTTGGTTCCCTTTAGAAAGGACGATTGATATTAGAAACTGGAAAAGAGTAGGGAACGCCTTGAATGATCATCCTGAGATTTTTGGAGCCAAGTGGGTTCCTGTTACTGCTTTCATTTATTGGGGTTTGATAAAAGATTTAATTGATATTCAAGAGGATAACTCAAAAATTAGAACTGTAATTTCCCGAGTGGAGGAAATTTTAAAATCCAGTAGCAAGCCGCCCTCTCTTTGTGAAACTTCTTGTCTTGATGAAGACTTGAAGTTTGATCTTATCTCATTACAAGATGAGGAGCATAAGGTATCTACTAGGAAAGAAGAAATACCTTTAAAATCACATTATTTTGGAAAACCTTTTGGCTATAAAGAACAAGTCCGTAACTTGACTGATCCCACAGACTTTGTAGTGGATGAACCACCTACTGATCCTTCAGAGGTGGATTGGGATGACTTAGATGAAGGTGCTACTAAATACCGTAACCCTGACTGGCCTCCCTCGACCTCAAGATTCCCCCCTTGAATTTCCCCTTTACAGCCTACTGCTCCTTTGATGCCTTCCAGTCAGGCTTGTGCTAAAACACATGTCTCTTCTTGGTCAACGTTTAAAACGAAAACTCAGAAATGCATATCCATTAGACTCTGTCAAAATTGTCATTATGGAAGATGGCGCCAAGGTAAGCAGTCCGTACCTGAAGCTCCGTTGAGTTTGGTGTCTGGGGGGGGGTCAAGGGATAGAGCTCTGGTGAGGCCCTACAAGTGGGCCTCCCAACCCAGGAGTGGACCCTGCCCCACTTTTTCTTGAGCCCAGGGAGCTAAGCCTCTATATTGGAGATTTTCCGCTGGCAGGAAACCTTAGTGTCGCTCCCCATTGGACTGTGACTCCCCCAGTCCACCGTCTCGCCTGACCGCAGGCCTGAAACAGAGGGCCAGGTTGTGGAGCGTACTAGCACAATTTCTGATTACCACATAGCAGAGGCCCACTCACGTCTCCCACGTGGAGGAGCCGCTTGTCTCCCACGGTCCCTCCATGCAGGAGCTAGCAGCGACTGTGCTGGGCTCCCTATCTGCAACCATCCAGACCCCAAACAATGATAGATTTGACTGTCTGGGCAGGGGCACCCAGCACCGGTATTAGGGCTGCCTCCAGCTCCCGCACGGCCGTACTTGCTCCCTGCCTTGTTGGTGGGCCTGGCTCCGGCCATTACTGAGGTCCCATACAAAGGGAGCCGCCATCTCTCTGTGCCGCACGCCGCCCCCGCCTGGGTCGTGGGGAAGGCCAAGTATTCGGGCTCTTTACCTTGCCGGGAGCTCCCCCTGTGGAGCGTGGGAAGTGAAAGGGGCCTACTTCTCCCTGTGGGAGAGCGTGTGCCGCCCCTGTGTGGCGGGCTATCGGCTCTGATCTTACTCGAACCGGTGGTGCCTTTTCGGCCCGCACATCTCGGAAGGACTGCGCGCCATCCTACTTTACCCTTAACTTTCCTCTCTCCCGTTTCCTCCGCGGACACTCTGGTATAGCAGGCCTGTGTTGAACGGGTAAACAGACAGTCCCTGAACATGTAGGGCCTGGAATTCAGTCCTATCACCTTCGTGCCATTTCCCTCCCCCTGGCCCTCCTCCCTCCCTGCCTTTACCCTGCGTCCAGCTTTGGTACAGAGTGGTGATCAGACAGTCTCTGAATGCGGAGGGCCTTGAATTCGGCCAATCAGCCTCGCCCCATTCTCCTCCCCCAGCATTTTTCCCTCCCTGCTTTTACCTGGCGCCCTGCTTTGATATAGTGTGGTGATCCGACAGTCCCTGAACGTGTAGGGCCTGGATTTCGGTCTAATCAGCTTTGCGCAGTTTTCCTCCCCGGGTCCTTTTCCCTTCCTGCTTTTACCCTGTGCCCTGCTTTGGTATAGTGTGGCGATCAGATAGCGCCTGAGCACATAGGGGCTGGAACTGGGACCCAGCTTCTTGCCATCCCTAGCCGCCCCCCATTGGTTTTCTATTATTATTACTTTAATTTTTTTCTGTGTTTTTTTTCTCTCCCTCTCTCCCTTTTCCCCCATGTGCGCTAAGGAATAGCAGGCCTATGTTGTTACAGGCGGTTGGGCAGTGCCTGAACGCAAAGGGCCTGGAATTCTGCCTAATCAGCTTAGGGTCATTCTCCCCGCCCAGCTTTTTTCCCTCCTTGCTTTTACCCTGCGCCCTGCTTTGGTATAGTATGGTGATCAGACAGTCCCTGAACACATAGGGACTGGAATTTGGGTCTGATTTCCCTCCCTGCTTTTACCCTGCGTCGTGCTTTGGTATACTGTGAGAGACCAGACAAGTGTCTGAGCGTGTAGTGGCTGGAACTGGGACCCAACCAGCTTCTTGCCATTCCTATCCCCCCCATTTTTTTCATTTTATTTATTTTCTACTTTATTATTTTATTTTATTATATTCTTTTTTCCTTTTTTTTCAATCTCTCCCTATTCCCCCACATGCGATCTGATATAGCAGGCCTGTGATGGTACAGGGGATTGGGCAGGGCCTGAAAGCGTAGGGGCTGGAACTGGGACCCATTCAGCTTCTTGACATTCCTACCCCCCCCCATTTATTTATTTTATTTTATTATTTTTTTTCTTTTCATTTTATTTTTTATTATTTTTTAATTTTATTATTATTTTTTCTCTCTCCCTTTTTCCCCGCTTGTGCTCTGGTATAGCAGGCCTGTGTTGGTACGAGTGATTCAGCATGGCCTGAACACGTAAAGGTTGGAACTGGGAACCAACCAGCTTCTTGCCATTCCTACCCTTCCCCCATTATTTTTTTTCTTTTCTTTTTAAATTTAATTTTATTTGTTTATTTTTTCCCTGTTTTCACTCTCTCTTGCTTTTACCTGTGTGTGCTCTGGTATAGCAGACCTGGGTTGCTACGGACAATTGGGCAGTTCCTGAACGCGTAGGACCTGGAATTCAGGCCCGATCTGCTTCCGGCCATTCTCCCTGGGCCCTTTTCACTCCCTGCTTTTACCCTAAATCCTGTTTTGGTACAGTACGGGCAATCGGACAGTGCCTGAGCACATAGGGCCTAGAATTTGGTCTGACCAGCTTCTAATCATTCCTATCCCCCTTCCTTTTTTTCTTTCTTTTTTCCTCTTCTCCTACCACCACCCCGCCATTGCATGCAGTGGTGGTATAGCAGGATTGTGCCTGCGTGAGCAATCCAAGAGTGCTGAACAAATAGGAGCCTAAATCGGACCCAACCAGCTTGTATCATTCCTTGGCCGCCCCACCCTCCTTTTATTTCTATTTCTTCTCTTTTTTCCTCTTCGTTTTTTTTCTTTTTTACTTTTTTTTCTCTCTTTTCTTCCCTTCTCCCACCCACCCACCCTGCGGGCTGGTATAGTATAGCAGGTTTGTGTCAGCACAGGCAATCGGACTGTGCTGAACGCAGAGGGACTGAAATTCAAACCTGGCCAAATTGGTGCCATTTTTCCGGCCCCTTCTCCCTCCGTTTACTCTGCATGCTGTTCTGGAATAGCAGGCCCATTCTGACAGGGTGATCAGACTGTAAATGAACGTGTAAGGGTTGGATATCAGACCGGAACAGCTTCGCACCATTTCCCTTTCCTCCCCTTTCTTTTACACGGTGTGCCACTCTGATTCAGCAGGTCTGTATTGGCACTGGCGATGGGTTTGTGGCTAAATGTGTAGGGGCTGGATTCGGACCCGACCAGCTCTGTGCCACCCCTCCCCCATTTTTTCTCCCATTTTTTTCTTTATTCTTTTTCTTTTTTCTTTTTTTCTCTCTCTTTTTTCTCTTTTCTCTTTTTTCTCTCCCTGTTTCTCTCCTGGTTCCTTTGTGTTTGTTTGTTATTGTTTATTAGGGGATTTTTTTCTTTCCTTTTTTGTTTGTTTTTTGTCCTCTCTGCCGGCCTGCTGCCCTGTTGTAGGAGGCCTGTGTTGGCGCGGGAAACTGGACTGAACCTGTATGTGTGAACACATGTCGCTCTCTTGAGATACCTGATCTGCTACATGGGAATTCATATCAGTCCTACTGTGCCTAGTGGTACTATTATTTTTTTCTCTTTATTTTTCTGCTACCTTTTTTCTTTTATTACTTTTCTTTTTCTCCCTTTTCCTTTCTCCCCCCCTCGTGTGCCACTCTTAAGTCTGGCTCTGCACTGCGGTCCTCCTCCTGCCTTCCCAAGCTTGGGAACCTGGCCTCTTGAGCCAAGCACTACCTTACTGGGCTCATCCCACCTTCCCAAACGAGGGAGTCAGGTGTCTTCAGTCGCGCACTGCCCCTAGCTAGGTGGCGTGGATCTTGTACTGCCTGGCAGGCCACCACCCATATTCTCTAGTGTGAGTCCTGAGTAGCCCAGCACCAACAACTCTGAAAGTACACAAGTACCTCTGGTAACCAAAGAACATGGCACCAACATCTTCAAAGGCATCACGCAAACAACAGAATACCACATCAATAATAAGTAAACAAGAAAGACTAACCACAGCAACAGATCTCACTACACTCATAGAAGAATCTGATATGGATATGACACAAAAAGAAATTATTAGAAGATTGATAGGAGAAATAAAAGACATGAAGGAAGCTACACAGACAAAGGATGCAATGATAGAGGGGATAAATGCCACAATAGAAGGGATGAAGTCCGCAATAGAGGGAATGAGGATCAAGCATCAGAGGGAAATACAGGAGTTAACAGGGGAAATAGCAGAGGCTGCGAGCAGGGTAGCTGATCCCACGAATAGACTTGATGAGGCTGAGACTCGTATCAGTGATCTTGAAGACAGCCAGGTTGACCTCAATAAACGTGAAAGACTATCAAACAAGATAATAAAAGAGGCAGAGGAAAAACTGAGATCAATGAATGATGCTATGAAAAGGAACAACATCCGAATCATTGGCTTACCAGAACAAGACACAGTGAAGAAATCAACAGCTAACTTAACAAGGGAATTTCTGAAAGAAAATTTCCCTAACCTAATGAACGAGAACCAGCCTATTATATAGGAAGCAGAGAGGACACCGAATAGACTAGACCCCAGGAAGAACTCACCAATACATATAATAGTTAAACTATCCAACTTTGAGGAAAAAGCGAAAATCCTGAGAGCAGCAAGAGAAAAGAGGATGGTCACATATAAGGGCTCTCAGGTAAGAATATGTGCAGAACTATCAATGGAAACCATGAAGAGAAGAAGAGAGTGGACCAATATCTTCCAGAAGTTGAAGGAAAACAACGCCTCCCCTAGAATTCTTTACCCTGCAAAGTTATCAATCAAGATAGATGGGGAAATAAGGGTCTTCCAAAATAAGGAAAAACTCAAAGAATATGCGGTGAGGCACCCTACCTGAAGAAAATCCTTGCCAACTCACTATGACCAGAAGACCAACACCCACCATGCACAAACAGGAGAACATCATATACTCCAACCTCATCCAGGAGCGAACAGACTAACCCCAATTACCAAGAATATATGGCCACAGGTAGAAAACATAGCAATAAAGAAGCCCCCAATGAAAACACAACAGAGCTAAGAAAAGGGGAACAAGAAAACACATACACCAAAAAAACACAAAATGCCAGCAATGAACCCACAGATTGGGATCATAACTCTAAAAGTCAATGGCCTGAACTCCATCATTAAAATAAAAAGGTTGGCTGACTGGCTTGGAAAACATAATGCTTCAATCTGTTGCCTGCAGGAAGCGCATCTTAAGCTTGCAGACCAGAATAAACTAAGAATAAAAGTCTGGAACAAAATATATCAGGCTAATGGTGAATCATAAAAGCAGGGATCGCAATCCTAATTTCAGAGAAAACAGACCTCAAGTTTCAAGACATAAAAAGAGACAAGGAGGGGCACTTTATAATGCTCAAGGGTACACTTCACCAGGAACCAGTCAGCCTAATAAATATATATGCACCAAATGAGAGACCTGCGAAATTTGTTAAACAGACTATTCAGAATATGAAAAAAGATGTCACAGATTCAACAATTACAGTAGGAGATTTTAACACCCCACTATAAGAGAAAGACAGATCTTTGGGAAAGAGGCTTAGCAAGAAGCTATAGAACTAAATACCACAATAAGCCGACTGCATTTGATAGACATATTCAGGGCCTTCCACCTAAGTGCAAAAAAATACATATTCTTCTCATGTCCATATGGCACATTTTCAAAAATTGACCACTTGCTGGGACACAAGTCAAGCATAAGTAAATTCAAACACATAGAGATCATTCAGATGTCCTTCTCTAATCACCATGCCTTAAAGCTGGAGATTAATGAAAGGACCCGTAGTAAAACAAAGGCAAACAGTTGGAGGATGAATAATGAACTTCTGCGCCATGAATGGGTAATGACCTAGATTAGAAAGGAGATCAAAACATTTATAGAAATTAATGAGAATGAGAATACTTTCTATCAAAACCTCTGGGACACTGCAAAGGCAGTTATCAGAGGTAACCTGATTGCAATAGGAGCATATATGAAAAAGGAGGAGAATCTTATTGCAGACACGCTCTCACAAAAACTCCAACAACTAGAACAGAGCCAGCAGAATAATCCCTCCAACAGTAAAAGAAAAGAAATAATAAAAATTAGGGCATAGTTGAACCACTGGGAAGACATAAAAACAATGCAAAAGGTTAATGCAGCAATAAGTTGGTTCTTTGAAAGGATTAATAAAATCGACAGGCCACTGGCAAACCTTATCAAAGAAAGGAAAGAACAAGCAACAATAGACAGGATGAGGAATGAAATGGGGGAAATCACAACAGACCCTAATGAAATTAAATAGATCATCGCAAAGTACTACGAACATCTGTACTCCTACACGTTTATCAATCTGGATGATATGGAAAAATACCTAAAAAAACAAACCCTCCCTAGATTGTCCCAGATAGAGATTAAGTAACTAAACAAACCCATAACAAGAGAAGAGATAGATATGGTTATCAAGAATAAACCAACAAAAAAAGCTCCTGCACCAGATGGCTTCACTGGGGAATTCTATAAAGCTTTCAGGGAGAAGTTGGCACCAATCCTCCACAAAGTTTTCCAGAGTATAGAGAAGGATGGAAAACTCCCCAACTCATTTTATGAAGCCAGTATAACTTTGATACCCAAACAGGGAAAGGATCCCACAGGAGTAGAGAATTATAGACCAATGTTACTAGTAGACATAGATGCAAAAATCTTCAACAAGATATTGGCCAATAGAATACAAAAATATATAAAAAGCATAATCCATCAGGATCAGGTAGGATTCATCCCAGAGATGCAGGGATGGTTTAGCATCCGTTAATCCATTAATATTTTAAATCATATTGATAAGATGAAGTATAAGAACCATATGATAATATCTATAGATGCAGAGAAGACATTTTACAATATCCAGCACCCTTTCTTAATCAAGACACTCAGACAGATAGGAATAGGACAGTTCCTCAAGTTAATATAAGCAATCTATGAGAAGCCGACAGCTAACATAATAGTCAACAGAGTAAAAACTAAATCAATCCCACTGAAGAAGGGGACTAGACAAGGATGCCCCTTATCCCCACTACTATTCAATATAGTACTGGCGGTCTTGGCAAATAACATAAGACAATGAAAAAACATCCAAGGTATCCAAATGCGAGAGGAGGTCAAATTATCATTATTCGCTGATGACATGATCCTCTACATCACAAATCCCAAGAGCTCCACATCCGGAGTACTAACAGCGATAGAGGAATATGGAAGAGTGGCAGGATAGAAGATCAACAAACAGAAGTTGATTGGTCTGATCTACACATCTGAGAAGACCACAGAAGAGGAGATCAAGAAAGAGGTTCCATTCACAATAGCCAAGAATAAATTGAAGTACCTAGGGATATACCTGACCAAAATAAACAAAAGACCTATACAAGGAAAACTACAAAACCCTACTACAGGAAACGAAAAGCGACCTCCACAAATGGAGCAACATCCCATGCTCATGGATTGGGAGACTCAATATAATAAAGATGTCTATCCTACCCAGGGCACTTGATAAGTTCAATGCTATCCCGATCCAAATACCAACAACCTTCTTCCGAGAACTGGAAAAATTGACCACAACTTCATATGGAGAGGGAAAATGCCCAGAATTAGCAGGAATATCCTCAAGGATAAGAACACAGTCGGAGGGCTGGCTTTACCTGACTTTTACTCTTACTACAAAGCCACAGTGGTCAAAAATGCATGGTACTGGCATAATGACAGATACACAGATCAAAGAAAAAGAGTAGAAAACCCAAAAATAAAACCATTAGCATATAGACAACTGATTTTCGACAAGGGCCCCAAAAGTATCAAATGGGAGGGTGATGCCCTTTTCAACAAATGGTGCTGGAGACAATGGAATCTACATGTAGAAAAATGAAAAAGGATCTCAACCTCACCCCATGCACAAGAACAAACTCGAGGTGGATCACAGACCTGGAAGTGAAACCACAAACTATCAGAACCATTAGCGAGAGAATTGGGGAAAACCTAAGAACCTTGACCCAGGGAATACAAAGGCTAACTGCAATAAGTCAGGGTATACATGAAGGGGAACCTGAAATTGACAAATGGGACTTACTAAGAATAACACACATGTGTGCAACAAAGGACTTTACCAAGAGGGTAGCCAGGCAACCCACAGACTGGGAGAGGATTTTTAGTAACAATACAACAGATAAAGGGCTTATTAAAAAAATCTACAATACCGTTGTTCCCTGCAAGAAGAGGAAAACAGATAACCCTTTGAAGAAATGGGAAAAAGAAATGAAAAGAATCTTCACTAGGGAGGAGGTCCACATGGCCAATGAATATATGAGAAAATGCTCCCCCTCATTAGCCATCAGAGAAATGCAGATCAAAACAACCATGAGATACCATCAAATACCCTTGAGGCTAGCCCAGATGAGAAAATCAGAGTGCAACAAATGTTGGAGAGGATGTGGCGAAATAGGAACACTTCTACATTGTTGGTGGTCATGTAGATATGTACAGCCACTATGGAAAGCAGTCAGGCGATACTTAAGGATAATGGAAGTTGAGCTACCCTATGATCCAGCTATCCCACTATTGGGTATATATCTAGAAGAGGCAAGAAATAAACCAAGCCAGTGGTATGCACTCCTATGTTTATTGCAGCACAATTCACAATTGCAAAGATTTGGAAGCAACGTAAATTTCCATCAGTAGATGAATGGATCAACAAACTCTGGCACATACACACAATGGAGTACTATGCCTCACTCAACAGCTCAGACGAGCATGTGAAACATATCTCTGCATAGGAAGACCTGGAGGAAATTATGCTAAGCGAAGTCAGTCAATCACAAAAGGATAAGTACGGCATGGGCCCCCTGAGGTAAGCAGAAACAGTGTGGTGAGTATAAAAGAGAAGACTCCTATATGCCATATTAGCTGGCCCAAGAGATAGGGTAAGGGGAAGAGGGAGGACCAAACCCAGTGAGATACGTGTTGGATGCAACACAGTAATGGGGGAAGGATGGGGGAGGAGTTAAAAGTAGTGCAAAAGTGATAGGATAACTGAGGGAATTGGAAACTAATCCACCCAGGGAGGGAATATGGGTCTTGTCTCCACAGAAACTGGAGTGGGTGAGCAGTTCCTACCATGAAGCACCCAACCAGGAAGACAATGTGGACGCATGGAAGGATGCAAGAAAAAAAAAGCTATAGAGCCGTACGCAACCAGAGTCAGATGGACTCCATCTCTAGTAGTGGGTGTGGCAGAGAACAGGGTGGGGGGAGCGACCAGCATCCCACACCCACAGGGACAAAGAAAAGAAGGGAGGAAGAAGAAGAGAGCAGGTCCAAGCTCCATGCCGACACATGACACACAGAGGAATACATCCCTCTGGTTACCCACTGCGCCACAGAAAGGTCTGGGCAAATGATTCCTGAGGGCACAAGAGAGGAGAGGAGAAGGGGGGTGGACAAACACATGGATGGGTTGAGGGAGCAATAAGTGGTTAGGAATCGATGGAAAGGAGGGTATGGGAGGTCTGGTCTGGATTAAGTAAGGACAATGAATCTATGAGAAAACAATGAAATGCCAATGAAGGTGGAACATGATGGTGGGATGGGAGGGAGATGGAAGGGAATAGAGGGAAGAGCTAGAAGGCAAAGGGCACTTACAGAGGTCTAAATATAGGTATGTCCGTACATAGATACAACTATCTATTATAAGTTGGGAATAAAATTAAGAACATATCTACAGGCCAAATATTAGGGTAGCAGGTGGACCTTGGGCCCTCACCCTGGTGCTCCCTCAATGCAAGAACACTTTGTTCTATGAATCGGGCATTCCTCGAGGCTCAATGGCCCAATATGATCACTGAAGTAAAATGGGTGCACAAACAAATGTGGTGAAGAAAGCTGAAGGTGCCCAGCCATCAAAAGATCTATCAAGTGTCTTGAAAGCCTAAAGATAAACATTAGACCATTTACCTGAGGAGAGACCACAGGCACACAGAAGAAGCACAACAACCATTGTGGTCAGATGGTGGTGGAAATGGTAAAAGGTCTAGGCAATAGACAGCAAATGGGGCAGAAAAAAACAAAACAAAACAAACATATATCACTGTGTGCACACATCCTCGGTGTACCAATTGAGGACATGTAAGAGCATGAGCAAGGGTGGTGAAGAAAGCAGATGGGCCCAGCTATCAAAAGCTAGAGCATCCGGGGTCTTAAAGGCTTGTGCATAAACAAGCAGCCATCTAGCTCAGAAGCAACAAAACCCACCATATAAGAAGATCACTTACCTGTGCGATCATGAGGTGCTGAAACAATCAGGTATCAAAGAACAAAAATCAAAGTCAATGGACCAATTGACTCCTGATATCGCTGATGACAAATGGATACAAAGGCAAACAAAGTAGAAGAAACAATGGTACCCAGCTAACAAATGATTGAATGCCTGGAATCTCAAAGACTTGAAGATAATCGAGTCACCATTCAGCTCAGAAACAGCAAAGCCCACATGGAAGAAGCACACCAGCATGCGTGATCAAGAGGGGCCGAAGGGATCAGATAGCGAGCACCCAAGAACAAGAATCACATCATTACAAAGGAGGAGGAGAGCAGAGTGGGGACCTAAGGCCCACTGGTGGGTAATTGGTCACCACTTTACAGGGGAGTCACGGGGAGGAGACAGACCAGTTGGGGAGCAGCCAGGCATTGATGATGCATACAAGTTTCCTCTAGTTCCTGAAGCCTTCCTCCGCGTCCCCCAACCATCATGGTCCCAACTCTACCTTGAAAATCCAGATGGACTGGAGAAGTCACAGTGGCATAGAGGGGAGCTGGAGATATGGGGAAACCAGGATGGATGGGACCCTTCAGACCAATGGTTAGATTGGAGATACTGGAAGGGTGGAGGGAAGGGGGGGTAGAGAGATGAAACCAACAGCAAGGATATATACACAAGCTCGTATTTGAAGGACGGGTATCAAAGGAGTGGGTTGGGAGAGAGGTGGGGTAGTGGCAGTGTATGATATGAAAAAACAATAACAATGTATAAAGTATTGAGGGTTGGAGGGGAGGAGAGACCAGGCGAAGAGGGGAAGGAATGGAAAAGCCGATACCAGGGGCTTAAAGGAAACGGTGGACGAATGGAGAACAATAATAGAAGTGGACATGTGAGGGTGCTTGACGAATATGCTTATTTATATATTGTGAAAAATGAGTATGAGCCCCCAATAAAATGATTGGAAAAAATAATTTAAAAATTGTCATTATGATGTGCATTGGGAAGATAGCATATCAATTATACTCTGTCATAATGACCACTCACTGTCAAGATACCATTTGAAATGTTCTATGCCAAGATTCCATTTGGAACTTTCAGTGTCATGATTTTATTTGTAATGTCCACTGTCAAAATCGCGTATCAATTATTCTCTGCCATAATGGCGATGATAATGTCTATTTTAACGATTCCACTTGGAATGTTCTGTGTCAGAATTCCTCTTGGGATGTTCAGTCAAGCTTCCATTTGCCATTGTCAGAGTTAACATTGCAGTAGGAACATTATTTGTAAAATGAATTGTCCTTTCTCAGATATGCTTATTGATTGTTCTCTGTCACAATTGCCATTGTGATGTGCATTGTGAAGATTGCTTATCGATTATACTCTGTCACAATGGCCATTATAATATGCATTGTCAAGATTCCATTTAGGGTTTTCCATGCCAATATTCCATTTGGAATGTTCGATGTCATAATTCTATTTGGAATGCCCACTGTCAAAATTCCATAACGATTATTCTGGGTCTTAATGGCCATTATAATATGCCTTGTCAAGATTGCACTTAGAATTTTCTATACCAAGATTCCATTTGAAATGGTCATCATCAAAATTCCCTTTGGAAGATCAGTGTCAATATTGCATTAGCAACGTTCATGGTGAAATGAAATGCATTCTATCAGAAATGCATGTTGATTGGACTCTGTTATAATTGCCATTGTGATGTGTAATGTGAAGATGCATATCTATTGCACTCTGTCATAATGGCCATTAAAATTTGCAGTGTTAAGTTTCCATTTTGAATGGTCTGTGTCAAGCTTCCCTTAGGAATGTTCGGTGCCAAAATTCCACTTGGAATATACAGTGTCAATATTCCACTTGGAATGTTCTGTGTCAATCTTCCTTTTGGAACGTTGATGGTGAAGTAACATGTCTCCTTTCAGAAATGCATATTGATTATACTCTGTCATAATTGCTCTTATAATGTTCACTGTCAAGATTCCATTTGGAATGGTCTGTATCATTATTCCCTTAGGAATGCTCTGTGCCAAGTTTCCATTTGGAATGTTCTGTGCCAAGATTACATTTGGAACTTTCAGTGTCATAATTCTGCTATATCCACTGTAAAACTTGCATGTCATTTATACTGTCATAATGTTGATTACAATGTTCATTGTAAAGATTGACTTGGAATGTTCTGTGCCATGTTCCCACTTGAAAGTTCAGCTAAAGTTTCCATTTGGTATGTTCAGTGTCAAAATTCGTTTTGGAACATTCATTTTTGAAATGACCTGACCTCACTCAGAAATGAATATCAATTTTACTCTGTGATAATTGCCATTATGTTGTGTATTGTGAAGCTTTAATGTCAATTATAATCTGTCATAATGGACATTATAATGTGCATTTTCAAGATTCCATTTGGAAAGATCTGTGTCAAGAATTCCTTTGTAATGTTCTGTGTCAAGTTTCCTTTTGAAATGTTCTGTTCCAAATAATATTTGTAACCTTCAGTGTCATAATTCTATTTGTAATGTCGAAACTCAAAATTGGGTATCAATTAAACTCTATCAAAATGGGGAATTTAGTGTGCATTGTCAATATTCAACTTGGAATGTTCTGTGCCAAGATTTATTTAGAATATTTGGTGTCAATATTGCATTAGGAACGTTCATTGTGAAATGACATGTCCTTTCATAGAAAAGCATATCTAGTGTATTCTCTCATAATTGCCATTATGATGTGCATTGTGGGGATTGCATTTTAGTTATACACTCTTAATTGCCATTATAATGTGCACTGTCAAGATTCCAATTGGAAGGTTCTGTGTCAAGTTTAACCTTGGAATGTACAGTGCAAAGATTCCTATTGAAATATTCTGTGGCAGGGCTTCGTTTGAAACATTCAGTCTCATAAGTCTATGTAATATCCACTGTCAAAGTTGCATGTCAACTCTACTCTGTCATAATGGTAACTATAACGTGCTCTGTCAAGATTCCACTTCAAATTTTGTGTCAAGATACCAATTGGAATGTTCAGCGTCAAGATTCCGTTTAGAAAGTTCAGTATCATTATTCCATTTGGAACATTAATTGTGAAATGGCCTGTCCTCACTCAGAAATGCATATCAATTGTACTCTGTCATAAATGCCATTATGATGTGCATTGTGAAGATTGCATGTTGATTATACTCTGTCATAATGACAATTATAATGTGCGTTATAAGATTCTACTTTGAATGTTCTGTGGCAAGAATCCCCTTGCTATGTTCAGTGTCAATGTTACATTTGGAACGTTCATTTTGAAATGGGATGTCCTCTCTCAGAAATGCACATAGATTGCACTCTCTCATAATTGCCATTATGATGTGCATTGTAAAGATTGCATGTGGATTATACACTGTCATAATGGCCACTATAGTGTTCATTGTCAAGATTCCATCTGAGATATTCTTTGTCAAGATTCCCCTTGGAATGTTAGGTGTAAAGATTCCATTTGAAATGTTCTGTACCAAGTCTCTTTTTTGAATGCTCATTGTCATCATTCCATTTGTCATGTCCACTTTCAAACTTCCATATTGAATATACTCTCTCATAATGGCAATTATAGTGGGCATAATCAAGGGTTCACTTCGAATATTCTGTGCCAAGTTTACATTTTGCATGTTCAATGTCAGGATTCCAAATGGAATGGAATGGAATGGAATGTTCCAAATTGCATTCCAAATTCCAAATGGAATATTCACTGTCAATATTGCATTAGGAACCTTCATTGTGAAATGGCACGCACTCTCTCAGAAATGCATATCGAATATTCTCTGTCATGTTTGCCATTATGGTGCATTGTGAAGATTGCATTTCAATTATACACTGTTATATTGGCCATATTAATGTTCATTGTCAAGATTCCATTTGGAATAATCTTTGTCATTTTTCCCCTTAGTCTGTTTTGTGTAAAAAATTAGATTGGGAATGTTATGTGACAAAACTCCATTTCAAACATTCACTGTCATAATTCTACGTTATAGCCACTGTCAAAGTTGCATGTCAATTATACAGTCATAATGATGATTATCATATGCATTGTCAAGATACCTCTTGGAATGTTTTGTGACAAGATTCCATTTGGAATGTTCACCATGAAGATTGATTTGCCATGTTTACTGTGAAACAACATGTCCACTCTAAGAAATACATATCGATTTTATCGTGTGATAATTCCCATTATGATATACATTGTGAAGATTTTATGTTGATTATATCTTGCCATAATTGCCCTTATTATGTGTATGTCAAGGTTCCATTTGGAATGTTCCATGTCAAGATAACACTTGGATTGTAAGGTGTAAAGATTCCATTTGTAACATTCTGAACTAGGACTCCATTTGGAAAGATCAGTATCTTAATTCTATTTATGTCCACTTTCAAAATTGCATACTGACTATATTCTGTCAAGATTCCAATTGGAATGTCTTCGGCCAAGACTCCATTTGGAATGTTCAGGGTCATTGTTCTAATTGGAATGATCTGTGTCAATATTCCTTTTGGAACATTCATTTTGAAATGACATGCCATCTCTCAGAAATGCATATCCATTAGATTCTGTCAAAATTGTCATTATGATGTGCATTGTGAAGATTGCATATCAGTTATACACTGTCATAATGGCCACTCAATGTCAAGATAACATTTGGAATGTTCTATGCCAAGATTCCATTTGGAACTTTCAGTGTAATGGTTTTATTTGTAATATCCACTGTCAAAATCGTGTATCAATTATTCTCTCATAATAGCGATTACAATGTTTATTTCAACGATTCCACTTGGAATGTTCTGTGTTAGGATTCCTCTTGAGATGTTCACTCAAGCTTCCATTTGCCATTGTCAGAGTCAACATTGCATTAGGGACATTCTTTGTGAAATGACTTGTCCTTTCTCAGAAATGCATATCAATTGTACTCTGTCATAATTTCCATTATGATGTGCATTGTGAAGATTATATGTGAATTATACTCTGTCCTTATGCCCATGATAATGTGCATTGTCAAGATTCCCTTGGAATGATCTGTGTCAAGATTTCCATTGTAATACTATCTCACAAAATTCCATATTGAATGCTTGGTGTCTAGAGTCCCTTTGTAATATTCTGTGGGAATATTAAGTTTGGAGCGTTTATATTGACATATCATGTACTCCCACAGGAATGCATACCGATTGCACTCTTTCTTAATTGCCATTATGATGTGCATTTTGAAGATTGCTTGTTGATTAAACTCTGTCTTAATTTCCCTTTTAATATGGATTGTCAAGATTCCATTTGGAATGGTCTGTGCTAAGATTCCTTTTGAAATGTTCTGTTCCAAATAATACTTGGAACCTTCAGTGTCATAATTCTGTTTGTAATGTCCACTCCATAAATTGAGTATCAATTATACTCTGTTATACTGGGGAACTTAATGTGCATTGTCAATATTCATCTTGGAATGTTCTGTGCCAACATTCATTTGGAATATTCAGTGTCAATATTGCATTAGGAACGTTCATTGAGAAATGACATGTCCTTTCACAGAAAAGCATATCAAGTGTATTCTCTCACAATTGCCATTATGGTGTGCATTGTGAGGATTGCATATCAGTTATAATGTCTTAATTGCCATTATACTGTGCACTGTCAAGATTCCAATTGGAAGGTCCTGTGTCAAGTATAACCTTGGAATGTACAGTGTAAAGATTCCATTTGGAATATTCTTTGGCAAGTCTTCATTTGAAACATTCTGCCTCATAATTCTATGTTATATCCATTGTCAAAGCTGCATGTCAACTATACTCTGTCATAATGGCAACTATAACATGCACTGTCAAGATTCCACTTCAAATATTGTATCAAGATTCCATTTGGAATGTTCAGCATCAAGATTCCGTTTCGAAGGTTCAGTATCAATATTCTATTTGGAACATTCACTGTGAAATGGCGTATCCTCTCTCAGAAATGCATGTCAATTGCACTGTCTCATAAATGCCATTATGATGTGCCTTGTGAAGGTTGCATGTTGATTATACTCTGTCATAATGACAATCATAATGTGCATTGTAAGGTTCTACTTTGAATGTTCTGTGGCAAGATTCCCTTTGTTCTGTTCAGTGTCAATGTTACATTTGTACGTTCATTATGAAATGACATGTCCTCTCTCAGAAATGCATACAGATTTCACTATCTTATAATTGCCATTATGATGTGCATTGTAAAGCTTGCAAGTCGATTATACACTGTCATAATGGCGACGATATTGTGCATTGTCAAAATTCCATCTGAGATAGTCTTTGTCAAGATTCCCCTTGGAATGTTAAGTGTAAAGATTCCATTTGAAATGTTCTGTACCAACTCTCTATTTGGAATGATCATTGTCATAATTCTAT
>PVJH01019780.1:0-42007 GCA_004026705.1 Nesogale talazaci
GGGGTCCCCTCTCCTGCATGGTGGACCTGCCTGTGTGGTTTGGGGCCAGGGCTGGGATGGGGTCAGACACTTAGCAGGGTGTTTGAGCCCAGGCAGGGGAAGACCCGCTGTCCTAGCTGAGAGTTGGGACGGGCCTCTGAGTAAGGCCCCCATGCTTTCTTGGCAGAATGAAGACATACCCAATGCCCAGTGCTTGGATGACAGTGACTGTCACGCTGGGGAGCCTGCTATGACTGGGAATGGTGAGGGCCAGGGGACGAGGGCGGGTGGTGGAGGAGTGGCCTGGATCTGGGAGCCTCTTGCCATTGTCTCTGGCCTGTGCCCCAGGGGTGATGACCGGCCGCTGCCTTCGAGTGGGGAATGCGCAAGAGGGGACCTGCGAGATCTACGGCTGGTGCCCACTGGAGACCAAGAGCAAGACCGCGTGAGTGGCCGCAGCCTAAGGAGCCTCGGGACTCCTGAGACTCCAGTGTCAGGGGGCAGAGAGAGGAGTCCCCTGATTTAGCAGCCCTCTCCTCCCACTTCAGCACCCTTCAGAGACCCCAGCCTGAGCAGGAAGCTCGGGGCCCTCCGAGAGGCCTAGGTGCACCCCACCCGGAGCAAATTAGTTGACCTCACCAAAGCCTTGAGGGACCCCGGAAACAAGTCTGGGGGAGGCAGTGGGGCCTCCTGGATAGGACTGCTCCCTCTGGTTTCCAGGGACCTGCTCCTGGAGGATGCCGAAAAATTCACCATCTACATCAAGAACTTTATCCAGTTCCCCAAGTTCAATTTCTCCAAGTATGTGGGGCTTGGCTCGGGGGGGGGGGGGTGTCTCGGGAGTGTGGTCACACAGGGTCTCTGCCGGCCTTTATGGCTGTGCATACCCAGGGCTTGCTGGGAGTAGGGGTGGAGATGTGCATGCAGAAGCTGCTGGGTGGCCCCAGGGTCCCCCTACCCCTGGTGTACCATGGGGGGGGGGTCGACCTGGGCCAGGGGGAGGACCCAGTCTCATCTCATGTCCCTGGTGGCTCACCGCCTGCACCCAGGACCAATGTGCCGGAGACTCAGAACAGCTCGTTCCTGAAAACCTGCCGCTTTGACTTCAGCAACCTCTACTGTCCCATCTTCCAGCTGGGCTCCATAGTCAGCTGGGCGGGCAGCAGCTTCCAGGAGATGGCGCTGAAGGTGTGTGGTGCAGGCTCAGGGCCACCCACCCTACCCCCCGGGACTGAGGCTCCCCAAGGAGGTGGGGTGTGGAAGGGACTTGTGGGGTGGGATGGGTGGCTGCTCCCCTGCTCCAGGCCTGCCTCAGAATGAGCGCTGGCACACAGCTGATGTGCTCAGACCGTGGGCTCTGGGGAAGGGGACAGTCCCATGGTATCAGCACTTAGCCCCTGCCCACCTGGAGCCCTGCGTGTGGCCGGGCTGACTTGCAGGGGTCCTCAAACTATGACCCATGGGCCACATGTGTCCCGCCAAGGACATTTATCCAGCCGCTGGGTGTTTTTGCCGCCGCTGCTGTCCTGCTTAGCAGCCAATTCAACCTGGGCCCGCAGTGAATTTGTTCATAGCTTTTTTTTTTTTTTTTTAAACTGTTGCCCAACCCTCCAATGGTCTGAGGGTCAACTGGCCCCCTGTTTAAAAAGTATGAGGCCCCCTGGTCTAGAGGATTGGTAGGCAAACTGTGTCTCTTTCAAGGTGAACGTGCAGCTCTGAAGTCACATTGAAAACATTTGAAGGTTATTATGTATTCCAGATCACAGTGATTTCATTGGCTTGACAAAACGTATTTAAGGTTCTTGAGTGATTTTGAAGTTGTTCGGAGGGATAGGATGGGCTCTTCAGCCTCAAGAGTTTGCCCATCCCTGGCCAAGAGGAGCGAAATCAGTGACCCATGTCTAAGAAAGGGCTTCCACTCAATTGCATATTGAGATAGCACCTCAGTCCGAGATTAAAGTGCTCAGCAGAGTCCAGCCCCCCCCCCACCCCCAGTCCGGGGGTGCTATGCCATAGTGGCCTCTCCCCCATCTCCCTACTTCCGGTCCCTCTGTTTAACCAGGGACCCTCTGAGGCCAGTCTCTGATGGCCCTAGTTGGGCTTGCTGAGTGCTTAGTGTGACTGTGACTGTAACCAGAGGCTTCAAGTGAAGAGACCTATCTGGAAGGCTTCCGGGCATGGGCCTCTAGAGTTCCCAGGGACATGATGCCCTCTCTCTCTGGTTCTCTCTGAACCAGAAGGCTACCGCCTGCCTCCTATCCTCCGCCCCCCCACCTCCCCCTGCCCACATACAAAGTGCTAGAGATCCAGAGGTCCCTAGGCAATGGGGCCATCAAGAAGTCCGCACGACTAGCATGTGAATGTACCAGGAAGCCCTCCAGGCAAGGAGGACCGTGAGTGACTGCATCATGCCCTGCCCTGCCCCAAGTCAGGTCTTCAGGGGTGGGGTCTGCATAGCCTGTTCCAGAAAACCAAAGCTCCCGACAGTCGATTCAGATGCACCTTGACCCTATAGGACAGGGGAGAAGTGTCACTGTGGACTTTCTAGCTGGTCACTCTGCCTGGGTGTCAACCGCCTGGTCTGTCTCCCAGAGCGGCTGGTGCCTGCAATCTGTCCCCCTTGTGGTCAGCAGGCCAACATGTAACCACTACTAGGACTCCTTTCAGGAGGACCAAGTGCATCTGCGTTGCTCAGAGGGCAGACACAGAAGGCCACGTTGAGTTCTGTGCCCCACAGAGGGTCCCCATTCTCCTCTTCCCCTTTAGATTTCCAGCCAGGAGTCAGGCATCAGCAGAGAGGCTGCTGGGTTTGAACTGGTGACCTTGCGGCCAGCAGCCCAGCACTTACTGCACAGGTCCACCAGGCCACCAGGGCTGCCGAGTCTCGTTAGGGTGCTTTAGAGAAAAGGCACCATTGACACAGTAGCGTTTGAGGGCATCTGCTGGACCAAGTCAAGGCAGAAAGGTCAGCTCAGAAGGCTCTGGTGACTACTGGGGCTCTGCAAAGGCTGGGTCTGTCACAGGCTCTTCTGAAGACCACAGGATGATCTTGGGAGCTTCCGAGGAAAACGTTTTTAAGAAAAAGGCCAGGAAAGTTGCAGAGAGGAAGCTTTTTCCCCCATTAGGAACATGCCCCTGCCCATTCTTCAAGGGCAAGAGTTTCCTTGGGAAACCAGGGCCCATCCACGCTCCAGCCCTGATCTTGCCTTCACTCTTCCCCCTTCTCCACACCCACCCATCATGCAGAAGGAACACGCTTTGAGTCCCTTGGGAGTGCCTCCACTGCCGTTTTGATGTTGCGAGAACCGACAGGCTGGGCCTCCTTGGGGGAAGGCAGAGACGCAGATGGCGGGGCGCATGGCGGCATCGTGGTGTTTTAAGGAAGGTTGCTGTGATCTTGGGCCAATATCTAGGACTTAGCTGTCCTAAGAGCGCCTCTACAACAACCTCCACATGGACCCCACTTCCAGCCTCTTCCACCTCAGCACCACCCGCCCACCCCATCCTAAAAGTTGGGGCTGAGCTGAGGGTTGGAATCTGGTTTTCTGCAGCTGCCTTCAGGCTCCTGGCAGTGGCGACCCGGGGCTAGACTCTGGCTCCTGCTGTGTCGTCCTCAGCCTTTGGGACGTTAACAAAGCCGGACCAGAAAGAGTCCTGCGCTCATCCTACTCCATTGCCCGTCCAGGGTGAGCCTGACCACAGTTGGTGCCACTCAGGGTCGCCTGATCTGAAGTCAGAGGTGGCCTGAGGTAGCCTGTTCTTGCCCAGGAGCTGAGAGAGGGATCAGAGTGGGGCTGGGGTGTGGGGGCGGGTCACGGTGCATTCTTGTGCCCGCCTACTGCCTTCGTCCCGGAAGCAGACCTCTGACCTGTTCCTGGGCAGGGTCCGTCTGGGACATCCGCTAGTTTCCAGAAACCTCCGTCTTCTGACCCTGGTCTCTCTTCCATCAAGGGCGGTGTGATAGGCATTCAGATCGAGTGGAACTGTAATCTGGACAAAATGCCCTCTGAGTGTAACCCTCGCTATTCGTTTAGACGTCTGGACAACGCAGTCACCCGACAGTCTATCTCCACGGGGTACAACTTCAGGTAACTGGGGCCTTGTCATCCCCTCGTGGTGCGCCGCATCGGTGGCCTCGTTCGGGAGCTGGGGGCGCCAGAGGAAGCGGCTGAGGGGAGGGGAGGGCCATGGCCAAGTGGCTGTGCGCTATGCGGAGAGGTTTCCGGGAGGGCGACGCGTGTCTGCTGAGCTGGCTGGGACTCTGGGGCCCCCGGGATGCCCAGGGGTGGTGGCAGAGTCTTGCCTCGGGGGGCTGCCGGGCAGGGATTTTTCTCTTTGGACTCGGGCCATCTCCCAGGCAGCGCAGAGCCACCCTCTGCGGAGGGCTTGCCCGCGCCCTCCCCAGAAGCTTCAAGCAGGAAGGTTCAGCCAGACCGAGCTCTCTCTGCAGTCCTGTTACTTTCAGGTTTGCCAAATATTACCGGGACGTCAACGGGGTGGAGTTCCGCACCCTGATCAAAGCCTACGGGATCAGATTCGATGTCATGGTCAACGGCATGGTGGGTTGGACTGGTCCCCCTGCCGCTGAGGCTGGGCTGGCTGGGGGTGGGGGGTGGGGAGGGGCACAGGGACTGGCGTCTCTGGGGAGCCCACTGCCCACCTGGCTTGCTCACCCCTCCTCCTTTCTCTTCCAGGCGGGCAAGTTCAGCCTTGTCCCCACTATCATCAGCATAGGCTCCACGATGGCTCTCATGGGGGGTGTGAGTATCTGCCCCCTCCTTTCCCTCTTTCTGGGGCTCAGCAGGGCGAACTGCCCCCCCCGCCCCCCAACATGTCTCATTCCCCCAGGAAGGCTGAGGGCTGGCGGGTCGCCGCGGGTGTAGGCTGAGGGATGTTAGGGAGCGTGGTTGCCTGAGTTTCTCTATCTAGAGCGGGAGCTGCATTTATCTGTAGCGCTGGGGTCCTCAACCAGCCCCTGAAACTCTGAAGCCTAGACTTCTGTCCAAAGGATGCAAGAGTAGGCTGTACCGGCCATTTCAAGCCCCGCACTGGGGACACGTTGGACATGATCATTGTTGGGAGAATGCTTTGTGTGTGTGTGTGTGTGTTGTGGGGTGTCTAGCCACATCCCTGGTATTGACCCATCAGGCGCCCGACACCGCTCACAGTTGTCACACCCAAAGATACCTCCAGTTATTGCCACGTGTCTCACAGGGGGCACATTTCCACTGAGTGGAGAGGCAGGAGGTGGGGGGTGGGGGTGGCGCACATCCCTGCTCTCTTTCCCACCCTTTGCTGTGCAGTCCATTCTGGCTCAGGGTGGGGCGCACTGTGTGCCAGAGGAGAACGGATTTCTTGGAAGTAAAGTACCAGACTTTTTTTCTGAGATGCCTCCAGGTGGACTCGAACAGCCAAGCTTTCGGCTAGCAGGAGAGCACGTGAACCTTTGGCACTGCTCAGGAGCTCCGTCATCCTTCCTAGAGAGGGCCTTTCCGCCTTCCTCCGAAGGCCCAGAGCTGAGAGTTAGTAACGGGAGAAGGGCATGGAAGGCTTCATCAAGAACCTCTGTCGTGCTTCTCGGTCCTTCCGGAAGTCTCCTTTTCTTTGAATTTTTTACTATGCATTGGGCGAAGGGGTACAGAGTAGCTCAGTTTCCCCTTTAGCAATTCATATGCGTCTTGTTTCACGGCACTGGTTGCAGCCCCACAGGTAACATCGCCCATCCCATCTCCGCCCTGTGCTCCCTGTCTCTGTTCTCCGTTGCTGGCTCTTCAGAACCTTGTCCTCGGGCAGATGCTGCCCTTTTGCTCTGCAGTGGTTGAACGCTCCCCTCTCAACCCCGCCTATTGTTTGGCTGAACACTAGGCCACGGGGAAGTTTCGAGTGCAGAAAGGTGACCAAGAGCATGGTCTCGGGGGTCCCAGCGGGCTACCCAACCAGTAAACCGGGCTCTTTGATGATTTGGGGCTCAGTTTCACCTTTCCCTCCAACTGGATTTAGAGCCCTCAGAGCTGTGGCTAAGGGCAGCCAGGCGCCATTGAGGCCTGGTCCCCGGGCCGTGGATGCTGACGGTCATGTCCATTCATCGTTTCCATGTGCTCCTCTGTCCTCTGGATGGGAGACACCATTACAGGCACCTGACATGGCCACTCTGAGAGTCGTCAGTGAGGGCCTGTGCCCATTCCACAGGCTACATTCCCTCTGCTGGGTGGCCAGAAGAGGCCCTGGGTGATTTGGTCTAGACTGAGGACTTATTTTTCATTGAGACAAGAACAGTGCCTTTTCATAACAGGTCTCAAAGTTTTCTTCCTGAAAGTGGTAAATAGAAGTGAACCCTAAGGGCTGAGCCCCGGTGGCGTAGTGGTTGTGCACGGGACTGCGGCCCACTGGGACGGAGGTTCAATTCCAGCAGTGGAGTGGAGGTTCAATTCTAGCAGTGGGGCTGGGCCTCCTATTCCCACCACTGGAGAGCAGTGATGCCCCCCCCCCCAAAAAAAAAAAGTGAACCCTAATGCCTTCCAGTCTTCAGTAGAGAGCCCTGTGTATGTGCCCTTCTTTGAGGCGTCACCCCCGGCTATCACTTGCTTACGATGTGGGTAAAGTTGGCACGCGGGGTACCTGGGGCAGATACACGGGAAACACAGGTAATGGTGCAGTGGAGAAGGTATGGCAGGGGTTCGGGAGGTGGGTAGAGAGGGGGGAGCAGTTGAAAAAACATGTTTGGCATTTAGGGTGTGTGGTGTTCAAGGTCAGGCCGCTGGTTCCCTTTCCCTGCTCCCCACCTTTACCCTCAACATCCTTCCTCAGTCCATCAGCATGGCCTGATTAGACCGTGTACTGGGGTCAAATCGTCCTCTGGTGGACAATACAGGCACGTGCAGGCCCTGATTTGGGCTCGAGGCCTGTGGTTTCAGAGGGGCACGTTCCCAGCTGGGTCAGTTCAGGTCTCCCTCTGTCCTGGATCACCGCTCTACGTAGGCTCCTGGTTGGTTACATCTGCATCTCTCACACGGACCCCCTGAGAGATCTTTCTTCCTATTCAGAACCTGTCAGTGAGCTTCATCTACATTTCTGCTCAAAAGACAGCCCAGAACAGATGCTACCAGGCATTCTAAGGGGCTTCAAAGGCTGATCCCCTATGATCCCCTACCTACTCTTCAAAAAGGTCTCTAGTGCCCCGTTCCCCCCCTGCCCCCCACTCCCAGAGTCCCTGTGGAGCCCCTGCTGTGACGTGTCTGTCCCCGGCGTACTGCATTTTGTTATGATGCCTGACCCAATCTTCAAGACCCAGTCAGACGCTGAGGCAGAGTAAAGCCCTTCCTTCCCTGGGTGCCCCTGCTCCCCTTTAGGGTATGGAACAGATATTGAAATCGACATGTACATCTCCTGCCCCAGAGGTGGAGTCCCAGGGGGTCTATATGGTCTCGTCCTCTCTGAAAGACAGGTAGGAGCTGGCAGAAGGTGCTCATTGGATCTTTGCTGATGGGGTCAGCAAAGTGCAGGAAACCCGCTGGTTTTTTAATGTGACGTTGGCACGGACAAGCGTGCCCCTTTCTGAGCCTGCTTTTCCTATCTAGTCAACAGCGTCACTGGTGCTTCCAATCTGTTTCCCAGGGCTGTTCCACGTCCCAGATCAACCTGCTGGCTGAGCTACGCTTGCTCAGGCCGCTTCCTTTCCTTGCTGTTTATGTCTTGTCTCTGATTTTATAAGGGCACCACTTGTACTGGATTTAGACCCACACTTCCCCATGACCTCATGCTAACTGAGAACATCTCCAAATACCCTATTTCCAAACCAGGTCATGTTCACAGGTACGGGGTGGGCACCCCCGGATGTCCTTTGTGGGGAGGGGGCCACGATTCAGTCCTGATCATCTTCCTCGTGGGCCTGCAGCAGGCTCACACAGTGCAAGGTGCTTTCTGCACATTAAGGTCTGAGCCAGGGGTCTCACCTCTTTTGCAGTGCTCTTTCTTCTGTGATCTGGTCCTTGTCTACGTCATCAAGAAGAGCCACTTCTACCGTGGCAAGAAGTACGAGAAAGAGGTAGGTCCTGCTTCCACCCCACGGGCCCGAGGGACGCTCTTGGGGGGGGGAAGCTCTTGTCACGCACTTCCCTTTGGGCCACAAAGGTCGTCCCTGAAAGGCTGGGAAGGGAGAAGGTTCTGAGAACATACTCTGTGGACAGGTGGGGCCCAAATCAGGCCTAAGCTCGCCTCAGGAGCGGTCATCGGATGTGGACAGGAGACCTGGTTTACAGGTCCCGCCCTGCACTTTACTGCATGATTTTGGACAAGTCCTAAGCCTCTCTGGCTTGTTTCCAGAGTCAGTTTATGTTCTGACTGGCTATATTTCCACACTGCACTTTATTGCCTTCCACACAGTACATTCTGGCAAAATGAGGGTTCGCCATGCATGCGCCAGAGCCATTTTCTTCAGTAGCATGTGCTCACTTCCTGTCTATCACCTTTTGGTAATGCTCACAATATTTCAATTTCTCCTCCACTGCACCTTTAGTGCATGACAGCTTAATGTAAACGTGCCTTTTATGTGCTCTGGGACAATGCCACCCTGCAGCTTCTTTTAAAGCAGTATTCATTTTATTGTGGTAATCCGGATCAGGGCTGAACTGGCAATCTCTCCGAGGTGTGCCTGAAAAGTGCTTTTCAGCATTTGTTAGGATGCTTGGTAGGCTGGAGTTGGGAGAACTGAGAGGAAAGTGGGAATTCTCTACCCCATTTCCCCCCCACCCCGGGGTCTATTTGCAGATCCTCTGGAGCTGTGGGTTTGACTCTAGGCTTGGTGGCAGTGATGAGGGTGGAGGTGGGGGGCAGACTCGGGGTTGCAGAAATCCATGCCTCTTGACCTGAGTCCCTAGGAAGGCTTTCTGGAGGAGCTATGGATTGCAACTGAGCATTGCAGATGGTGAACTTTGGACAGGCATCTGGGCGCTCTTCCTCCCCCTGCCCACATTCATTTGGAATGGCCAACAGAACTGCCACTCTGCTTGCAGGCGGGGACACAGTCAGGGGCAGAGGCTCAACTCCTGTTGAGGGAGGAGTGGTGTCTCCTGCAGGGTGAGTCGAGGTGAGGGGGTGCCTGGAGCCTACTGGGGGCTAACAGGTGGTGTCCTGCTCAGAACCAGGAGTCGAACCTGCAGGGAACGGAGTCGGAGGGGCAGCCGCAGGAGTGGCCTAAGACACAGGACAGTATCAACAGCCTGAAGGGAGGCAGCAGTGTGGGCCAGCAGCCCCCCGAGGTCAGTGTCCAACCTGCTAGGTGAGGGGTGGCTGGGGAAAGTCCGAGCAAGAACTAGGGCCGGACAACCCGGGTGACTTGGTCATAAGGCTGGGCATCTGGGACCCAGGAGAGTCCCTGCAAGCTAACAAGGCTAGGTGACCCAAAGCTATTATCAAAATGGCGCATACTCCCTACCAAGCACTGCTCTGAGCAACTGGTAGCTCTAAGCTTCTCAGCAATGTAATGAAGTGGATACAGACACGCATGACCTGCTTAACTGGGAAAATGGGTCACAGGAAAGTTCTGTCACTTGCCCAAGTCACACAACTCATAAATACAGAGCTGGGATTTGAATCCAGGTCTTATGTCTCTACAGTCTAGTTATGGGTTAGTAACTACTGCTACAAATAAATAACTGGGTTATCCTACCTTATCACACCATTTCCCCACCCCCCAGTCCCATCATTCTCTCATCAGTGATGGGGGCTGGGCTGTCAGGCTGCCTTTTCCTGCTGCTGCCCAGCGGCTGGTATGACCTTAGCCTACAACAAGCAGGGAGCCCTGGCTGAGTCAGGCTGCCTGCTTTCCCCTGCTGTGTGCCTGAGCAGGTGCCTGGGCTTTGCTGGGCTCTTTCCTCTTTTCATGGGGGGTGGTGGTGGGGTGGGGGTAAGCACAGGGGGTCCTTCTTCAGATAGGCTAGGGTCCTCTGGGGCCTCTTCAGGGAGTTCATGGCCCTGTGGTAGACTTTTCTCTGGTCCCCAGCTTCCACTCTCTCCAGCTCTCTAGCCTGAGCTTGGGCTAGGACAAGGAGGGTGTGAGAAACAGACTGAGCTGAGAGGATGGGCAGGGTGAAGAGGCAAAGTTGGGCAGGGAAGCTGTGGGCCAGGGTCCTCAGCCCCCTGGTGGCGGTGCTCCTGGGCTGACTGCTGTTTCTTAGGCGCTCACTGAGCTCTCTACCTGTGATGGGGACAAGCCGGCACTGGGGGCTGCCCCAGGGGGCCCCGCTGGGACTGCCACAGGGACTACTACTGCTGCTCATGCTGCTGCGCTGAGACAGCTCAGCTCTATGCATCTGAGCTGCGGCCAGCTTCCTGAGCAAGGGCCCCCTCTCCGATAATGTTCAGGCTGCCATGTATGTCTGCCTGCCTGTTGGGAGGGTGGTCTGGTCCTTAAGGCCCCCAACAAAGTTCTCTCTGGCCTGTGTGGCTCCTCCCTAGGTCCAGCCACCCAAGGAAAGGAAAGGGGACTGTGGAGCAGCTGCAGAGGCTGCACACAGTGGAGACGTAGCCGCAGCTGCAGAGCCTGCACACAGTGGAGATGTAGCCATAGCTGCAGAGGCTGCACACAGTGGAGACGTAGCCGCAGCTGCAGAGGCTGCACACAGTGGAGACGTAGCCGCAGCTGCAGAGGCTGTACACAGTGGAGACGTAGCAGCCACTGAAGAGGCTGCACACAGTGGAGATGTAGTCACAGGTGCTGGCTGAGTGAACTCGGTGAAGACGTGAGAGCAGAGGAGCCATGGCTCTGCCTGGAAGAGGAGTCTTCGTGCCTGTATGGAAAGGGAGCTTCCAGACCCTGCCTTCCCTCCTGGACCAGGGAGGGAACCTCTGCAAGCTTGCTGTTGTGTGAGGGCAGCCTCCCAGGCCACAGTGACTCAGCCCTGCCGATGGAAGGAGGGCAGGCCAGAGTCTTGGAGGGTTTAACTTCTTCTGAAAATCTGGTTGATAGTCAGTCATTTGTTCCTACAGAGTAAATATTTATTGATTCTTGTCAATGGCTGGGTGATGCGTAAATGAGGGGCTGGCCTGTTCCTTTCGGGGGGTAGGGCCTGCTGGGGTGGTGGTGCAGGGAACAGAAACACACGGGCAGATTCCTCCAGAGCTAACCGTCACATTGCAGCCAGGCCCGGCCTCTTTGGCCTCTCTCCAGCCTCTAGCTGACAGCTTACTAATCTCTGTAGCTTGACAGCCCCTCAGAGAAAGCTCTGGGCCAACGTCCATCCTAGGGGACATTCAGTCCTGCTCCAGGGTGATCAAACTTAAATGTGGCCAGGGAGGCCAAACGGGAAAGTATGCAGGCAGCTGGCTGTCAAGGGAGAGAAGCGCGGTCTCAGGCTTTGCGATCTGGTAGGGGAGGCTGTCTTTCGCTGCTTTCATCTCCGTTGGGCCTGCCCAGCCTGGGTAGAGGGTCTTGCCCAGGTGAGAGACACATTTGTCTGTGTGTTCGGCTCTTGCTACTCAGTGGGCTGAGATTCCTCCTTCTCTCCTCAGGGAAGGGCCAGTGAGATCAATGGAGGAGGACATGCTCCCAGAAGCAGTACCTACATCTGTTAAAGTAGGCCACACTGTAGACTGAAAGCAGTGCTTCTTCTCCCCTGTGGTGCATCTGAACAGCCCTGGCCCTCAGGGTGCAGAGCACAGACCGGCAGCCTCGGGAGCCGCAGGCTGTGTCAGAGCAGGGCTGTGCTCCAGTTCTGCCTTCCCATGGTGGATTTTTTTCAGAAGTAAACCTCCAGGCCTTTCTTCTGCAGCATCCTTGAGTGGACTCGACTTTCTACCTTTTTGCCTAGCATTTAGACCTCGATAACTCGCTCGAGTCTCCGTTTAAAGCAGATGCCAAGATGATGTATGTGCGCGTTAAAGTTTGGGATGTCCTGGTTCTGGGGACAGAAAATCAGACCTCCCCATGCTCGCTTGAGACCAAGAGGACCCGCCCACCCCCTACAGACCGTGGTGTTCAGCTCAATGGAGTGAGATGACAGTGTTTTGACCAAACATCAAAGACTGGACAATGAAAACCACACCCTAGAGGTGCCTTTACTTCCTGGAGAACCCACCTTGGTACCAACTCACTCCCAACAGTGAACCTTTCCTGGTGCCTGCATGTAAGGCCAGGAGTCCTGTATCAGAGGCAGACACGGTGACATCTGCTTACAGACTGGGCTCAGGAGAAATCTCACACTCAACCACTAGCAGTGGTCCGAAGGTCCCATTAAAAGCCCAGGGGCTGAATTAAAGCATGTCCTCCTGGGAAGGGCTCATTTCAGTCAGAAGAGCCTATTGTCCTCTGCACACAGAAAGGCTGGCAGGAAGCTGCTGGCAAGACTGCCCAAAGGGTTGCCCAGAATAGGGGTCTTTCTAGAAACATCTGCCTGCCCTCAGGTGGATCGGTATCATCAGCAAGCTCACCCTGTTCCCTGAGCAGAAGTAAAATCTGGCAGGGTTCACTGGGGGCTTCGCTTTCTCAGGAAAGCAAAGCCAAGCCTGGGTTTGAAAATCCCGCCTGTCACTTCTATGTGCAAGGAAGGAGAAGGGGCAGAGATCACTTCCAAGTACTGACTGGCTTTGAACCTGCCCAAGGAATTCCTTAAGGAGCCCTGGTGGTATAGTGGTTCCCTGTTGGGCTGTGAGCCGCAAGACTCAGCAGTTTGAAACTACCAGTCGATCCTTAGGAGAAAGACTAGAGTCTTTCTACTCCTATAAACAGAGTCTCAGAAAGCCACAGAGGCCACTGAGTCAACATTGACTCGACGGTAGTGAGATGGAATTGCTCAACAGGGGACAACCACATGCTTTGTTTCATGTTAGACTAGAAATGTTTTTCATTCATTCAGCAAATATTGAGTATCTACTATGTGTCAGCTGTTGGGAGTTAATGCTGGTGAGAGTGAACCAGAGGCACGGCCTGTCCTCCCCCACATACTCATGAATGGAATAGGGCACTTTTCAGAGTCTTCAACAAGAAAGGGTGAGCCAGCTGTCTCTCCAGGAAAGCACCATGCAAGCTGAACTGAGACTGGTTGAGCTGTGTTGGGGGAAGCATCCCAGGTAAGGACCCACACGTGTAAAGAAATGCCCTGACATGAGAAGCTGCAGCGGAGGAACTGGGTGCACCTGGCATGACAAGAATTCAGAGGGATGGCTGAGCCCAGGTGGCGTAGTGGTTGTGCGCGGGACGGCGGCCCACTGGGATGGAGGTTCGATTCCAGCTCCACGGAGCAAAGGCTGGGCCTCCTACTCCCACCACCTGAGGGCAGTGATGCCAAAAAAAAAAAAAAAAAAAGAATTCAGAGGGAAAATGGAGGTGGGGTAGCATCAGGAAGGGTTATGAAATACTTACAGCGCCCCCTCCCCCCAGTTCACGCCACCTGTTACCCACACTGGTTTTGTGAGGGTTTCTGTTCATCAAGGTGCATCCAATCGTAAGGGTTGCTCCATTAAAACCACTGTCATAGAGGGCTTATCCAACCTAATGATTTCAAGTCTAGTAAAACCTTTCCGACTACAGGAAGCCTAAGCACCTCCACTTTGGGGGGATGGCGGGGATGCATAATCTTGGTTCGTGAGTGGGACGCTCACAAGTAGAAATTGGCCTTTTAGTGAGAAAGGAAGCTGGAACCAGAGCACCTTTCAACTTGGGAAAGTTCCTTTCCTACTAGAGGGCACTGGTTCCCTCTAGGACCACAGGAAGTTTGTAGGTTTTGTAAGGCTGGCTGCTTTTCCATTCTGATATTCCAGAACGACTTGAGCTGTTTATAATGTTCAGGTCCTATCCAAATCCACCCACCCACTGTTTCATAAATGATGGGGTTATCCAAGACCTTGGGAGTACCAGGACCCCGGCCAGCAGGAAATGTGAAAATTGGGTGCTATCCACGTACTGTGAAAAAGCAAAGTGTCCACTATCCATACATGGCTACCTTTTTTAATGGCCCCTCTGTACTGTTTCTCAGAGGCTGGCTTTCCCATTGGAGGCCAATTATATAGGGGACCATAGCCTTCAGGTGTCTTTGAGCACACCAGCTAAGGACTACAGTGCCCCAGGCTCTCCAAATCACCCCCCCTTGGGATGACATTTTGCATGTTTGGGAAAGGGTGCTGTGGTTCACCCCAGCGTCCCCCCATGGTCAGTGATGGAGCTTTCCTCAGCACATACGATTCCCTGAACACTCTCTCACCCCCAAGACTTCACTGTTGTCAGCCGATTCGCTGGGCTAGCACACAGAACTATGTAGGGAGGATGGGAAACACCTGCCCAGTTTATGTATTTTCTCAGAGAACTTTTAACTGGTGACGAAAACAATAAAACTTGTCAACTGTAAACCTGTCTGGATTTTTTTCTCTTTCCTGCCTGAACTTTCGAGGTCTCCTGTGTTGCAGGGGAAAGCATGAGAAAGGGAGAAAGCGCAGGCACTAGGAACAATGAGGAGAAGAGGCAAGATAGTCGGTTCTTCAGTATCTTGCACCAAAATTCACATGAAAGGTGCCCTTTCCTCTATGGAAAACCAAGGTAGGAAGGCACTGTTAACTTGGTTACTTGCAGAGTACAAGCTGATAAAACTGCGGAGAGCATTTAACCGACTGCAATAACTTATTAAATCCCCTCAAAACGATTTAGAACTTTCACTGTAATGTTTAATTTTAGAGTAGTGAACATTGCAGTCACCTTACTCCCCAATAGGGGGCTGCCTAAAGCAGGCAGAAGCTCCCTGAATGCACTGAGGTAGAACCTGATGGGGGACTAAAGTATCCAAACCAGGAAATGTGGGATCCTTCAAACCATCCGGTCACTGTCATTGAGTCGACGCCAGCTCACAGTGAACCTGGAGAAGAGGAAGGAACTGCACTTATGTTTCTGAGAATAACACTTTAGGGAGTCGAAAGCCTCATCTTTCTCCCTCTGAGCAGCTGGTGGTTTCAAAACGCTGACCTTATGGTTAGCGGCCCGACTCACAACCACTACACCGCCACAGCGCCTGTGGGCCCTTCAATGGTCGGCAGAAGGCTAAGAGGTCATTGGGAAAGGGAGGCAAAGCCGTGGCCTCAGTTTCTTGTTCTATGTGCCAGCAGGTGGCCTAGAATCCAAAACAAAAATGAGGAGGCTTAGGTCCCCGTGAAAGGACCCCCTGTTGGGCTGCTAACGGAAAGGCCAGCAGTTGGAAACCACCAGGCCCTCCTTGGGAGAAAGACGAGGCTTTCTACTCCCCTGAAGAGTTGGTCTCAGAAACCCACTGGGGGACTTCTGTCCTGTCCTATAGAGTCACTCTGGGTCAGCGTCAACTTGAAGGTGGAGCATCTTTTTTCTCGAGTGCAGTTAGGGGAAGTCAGCGGCTGTCCTTGAGTAATTTTTATAGCCCTCTGTGCCCTACGGAAGGACCCCCCCAGGGGTGCTGTGGCTTTGGGCTATTAACTGCGGCATCAGAGGTTCAAACATACACACCAGCCACTCTGACGGAGAAAGTTGAGGGTGTCTGCGCCTGTAAATATTTACTCTCAAACACCCTAAGCAGAAGTGACTAGATGACAGGATTTTGTCTCGATGATCCTAGCAAGTGTTGAGCTGCTAACTGCAAGGTCTGTGGTCCCAATCCACCAGACCCCACGGCGGTGGCTTGTTTTTGGTATATAATCCACACAGGGGGATCTGCCGTTGCTCTTACTCAACAGAGAGCAAACTCCTTCCTGCTCAATGGCTCTCACACACTTTTCCCTGGAAATAACTCTTTCCCCACAGTTTACTTGGTTTTACTTAGGGGTCAAATGCTAGTACCTCAAAGCAGCTTCAAAAAAAAAAAAATCCATTTCTCCAACCTGGGTTTGGTTTGGGGAATCCATATACTCTTCACAGAACTTACTCTAAGGGAGGGAGGGCTTCAAAAGTTTCTGGGCAAAATCCTTTTCATTTCCCCAAGACCTTCTAGAAGTTCCCTTGTTAATTGTGAAACTGGGTGATACTAGTCTCCTCAGTTCTATCTTCCACGATCGAACTGCGCATGACCACAACTCCTACGGTGTTATTGATTTCATCACTAAACAACAACTAAGGCACCTGCCCGTGAGTCCTGCCTCGTCTAGGTCTGCCTGCTTGGTCAGAGGCGTACCAATACCTCTCTAAGTCGCAGGTTTTACCGGGACTAACAATCACACCGACCTCACAAAGTTACCGAGAGAACTGGTTCTTGGGATCACCACAGGGCCGTCTTCTCCGTACCCCAGCAGCCCCTCTTTGGAGGGCCTCCAGGGCCGCGCAAGGAAATTACAAGAAGCCCACGAAAGGCCCAGCCGTCCAGGAGTCAGGCAGAGCCTGGTAGGTGGCCTGTCCGTGACAAAGGAGGGTTGCATTCGGGTAGGAAAAGGACTCCACAGTGTGTCTCACGCCTCATTTAATCTTTAGGGTCATACAGGCTCTTTGTCTTCGGGTAGAAATTACTTGCGACGTTACAGAACGCGCAGGGAACTTATTCAACGGTTTTTTTTTTTTTTTTTAAAAAAACTAAGCAAGTCTACACGGTGTGAACGCCGGGCCCACGAGTCCTCCACCGCCTTTTGCTTCCGTCCGTCGGGGCAGTCCCTCCTGCCGTTTCAGTAGACGTGCACCATGCCGTAGAGGAACGTCCAGAAGAGGACGTAGGTGAAGAGGCCGCCGATGAGGCCTCCGGTGAAGAGAGGTCTCCGCGACTTGAAGTACTTTTTCCACCGTCGGCCCGCCTTGAGGATCAGCAGCACGGAGAGCAGCACGGAGGCGAGCACGTAGAAGACGAAGCCGTAGAGGCCGGTGAGGCCGAGGATGCCGGCCGTGGCCCCCGACAGCGCTGACACCGAGGTCCGGCAGTAATCCAGCACGGCGGCGTTGCCCCGCACCGCCGCCTCGCTAATGAACGGCGGCCCTTCCCGCTTGGCCACCACGGCGGCCATGGCACCCGCCGGGGCCTCCCCTCCGCTGTCGCGCGGCGTGACGCGGAGCTGCGAGGAAAACCCAGTTACGCGTGGCGCCCGGAGCTCGGCGAGTTGGGTTCACGCCGCCGCCGCCCTCCCCCACGCCCCTCGGCCCCCCACCCCCCCCACCCCCACGTCCCTCGGGGGCTTCGGAGACCTGGTCACACTCCTGGGACCGGACCTTCAGAGGTGCCGAAGAGACGGAGGGCTCGGGCCAACTGGGGAGGGGGGCAGCGCCCTTGTCTTTCCCGCTCAGGCTGGCCCAGTTACCTGGAACACGGTGCCCACAAGTCACTTCGCCCTCCCTCACACCGGAGGAGGTACAGCCTCCCGCGGCGCCATCTTGTGCTGGAGGCTGCTGGGAGGGCCCGCGCTGCGCAGGCGCCAGCCTCCGGCCCCGCCCCCTGGCGCCTGCGCAGTGGACGCCCCGAGCCTTCTCCACTCCCCTCCCTCGTTTTTTTTACGCACCCACAAATGCCTCCCGAAAGGCCAACAGCGCTCCGGCGGGCGATTGGCTAGAGGCTTGTTAACTATTCATGAAGGGGCGGGGCAACCCGGGTTGTCTTTGTTAACCAGCGAGGGCGCGGCCGCGGTGATTTTCGCTGCGAGCGCTCCCGGAACGGTGCTCGCTTCCCAGGATCCGGGTCGCGATGTCCTACATCCCGGGCCAGCCGGTCACCGCCGTGGTGGTGAGTGCGCTCGCGTGGGGCTTCTCCTCGTCCCGGCTCGTCCCCATTTCGCAGGGCAGTAAACTGACGTTTCAAACCTGTTGCCAAAATGTCGGGCGCGGGACGCCCCCCGAACGAGTGCTCTGGGCTCCGGTCCGGTTCCGCTGGAGCCGGGCGCCATCCGCCGGAGCCATTAGACAGGGGTGACCCGAGCGCCTCTTGAGATCCGGCACCGGAGTCCGCCCCGTGCGCTGTGGCTCGGCTCGCACCCCTTGCAACGGCCGAGACAGGACGACGCAGGGGAGGTGTCCCGGAGGTCAGGACCCCAGCCTGGCGATCACGACTGCCCTCCCAGGGCCTCAGTGTCCCCGGCTGGGCTGCCGCAGGGGGCGGGCGCCGGCCCCTAAGTTCGTGAGTCGCAGCCTCAGGAATGAGGAAGTGCTTCCTCTGCTCCAGCGCCGCCGCCCAGCGGAGGGAGATTGGGGAGCGGGGTGGACGGTAGCAGCCCTTCCCTCTCTCGAGTCCAGCTTCTTCGGGCCCACCCCTACCCTCAGGAGTTAAAGCCCCCTACCACCTGGCTTGAGCCTGCCCAGTTTCCCTGGGATCCCACCCTGCCCGACAGGCTGACCGGAACCCTCGGGAAGGTCAGCCCTGGCCCCAGGCCACTCCTTTTGCTCTGCGGGGGCGGGGGAGAAGAGGAGAAGAGGGACTGGGATGTTCAGACTCCAGCACCTGTGCCACAGCCGCATGGGGCGACGGCCGAGCGGCACAGGTGGGGAAACTGAGTCCCAGGGAGATCTGGTGGTGCCTGCTGTAAGGCAAGAGCTGCTTAGGAAGGACCCAGCGCTGTTGCCTCGCTCGCCAGAAGTTCTGGAAAACAGGGAGGCTTGTGCGGGCGGGCGGGCAGGGCGTAGCTCAGCTGGAATCTCAGCCCTGGGGCCAGGGGCATTGGCTGGCAGGAGTGTGCTGGGAGTTCTGTGGTCAGGCGTTGGCAGGGAGCCGCTGATAAAAGGTGCCCAGTGAGGCTGAGCCGCAGCCCAGGCTTCTTCCGGGAAGCAAGGCTGGACCTGCTTGTTGACAGTGCCTTTAGCGTCACCTTGGCTGCCCCACCCTGCCCTTTCCCAGATGCCTAGAGTGGTGCCAGGATTGCTCCTTACCTGGAAAGAGGGGCAGGCGAGGACTCACAGGGGGGCAGTGACTTGCCCCACTAGGGACAGTGGGGAATGTGGGCGCAGCCATGAGAGAAGGTACAGGTACAGGGAGCTATCCATGGGGGTCAGGGTCACGTGCAGGCTGACCCTCTCCGGGTCATGTCTTCCTGCCTCATCCTGGTGGGTGAAGCCTGGCTTCTCTCTCTTGTGACGTGGATTGGGGAGACAGGCTTTCCCTACGGAAAATATCGGGAAACTGTCATAGCTATGTCGCTTTTCTTCTTCACTGTGGCTCTGGGGTTCCACCGGCCTTTGCGGTGCCTGCAAGGGACAGCTTGACTTCCCTTCCCTAAAACCCCACCTTCCAGGCTGTCCTGGGGTTCTGTGGCAGCCAGGCCCTGTGGCTGGGTGTTGTTCATGACTCCTCTGAGACAGACACCTGTTCCCTTGGGTCCCTGTGCACTCTGAGTCCCAACGCTCAACTGGACCGCCACCCAACCCTGTGGACTCAGGACTGAGTGGCCACCTTACAAAGGTCACCCCTTAAAACTTGGTGCATGTGGCCCCTCTTTTGCGAAGCCCCTAGGTCCACGTGCAGTTCTCTTGCTCTTTCCCTTTCATGGCCAAACCCGCAACTGTTGGGGTGGGCTGGTCCTGCTCACAGTATTGGGGGGCCTTGAGCTCTGAAAAGAGCCTCCCCAAATGGTTATCTCAGCAAGGAAGGAGAGCCTCAGGCACATTTCTGCCTCCTGGGTCGTAAGGAGAACGAGTCCACCCCCAACTGGGCTGCCCCCACCCTTCTGCCTTTCTGAGTGGACCCCGGTTGCAGCAGCATCTTACCTGCTTCGTCTATGACCTGTGCTGCCGTCAGCCACAGGGGAGGGAACCCACATCATCTTGCTCCTTTGTGGGAAAAGCCTTTCCTCTCCTGTGTCCCACATCCTCCCCTCACCCCTCAGCATCCCTGTCCTGCCCCTGGCAACGCCCGGTCCCTCAGCCCTGGTGTGGTCCCTGTCCTGGCTCTTAGGCTAGGAGGGGTACAGAACTATGCAAAGGCAGGCCGCTACCTGAGATCCACAGGGAGGGAGAGACTGGACAGATGTATGTGTGTGTGATTGTGGCTGTTATAGAAGTCCCAGGACAGCAACCAGCTAGACTCTTGGTGAGGACCCTGGGCCCTGCGTGCTTACTTACCATCACCCCTGCCCCACCCCCAAATGGCAAAGAGCCAATCCCCTCTCTCAATTCAGCTTGGGTTTTTTCTTTGCCAGCAAAGAGTGGAAATTCATAAGCTGCGTCAAGGCGAGAACTTAATCCTGGGCTTCAGCATCGGAGGGGGCATTGACCAGGATCCCTCCCAGAATCCCTTCTCGGAAGATAAGACAGACAAGGTGAGGTGGTGGGGGCTAGGACAAGAAGAAGCCAGAGGTGGTGGGCCTGCTTCCTGGGCTGGGGCAGAAGGAACAGGCTCCCCTCTCCAGGACACTGCACCCTGTGAATTGGGAGTGAGAAGTGACCCTCTTTCACCCCTTGCCCAGGCAGAGCCCGAGGGGAGGTTGCTGCTGTGGGGAACCACGCTTTCCTCCCACGCCACCTGCCCCAGGCAGGGCCAGAAGTGTGCTGTGCTCCCCTTTGGGGTCCAGGGGCCAGTGCAAAGACCACAGTCCTTGACCCAGCCCATCTTTTCCCAGGGCATTTACGTCACACGGGTGTCTGAGGGGGGCCCTGCTGAAATTGCTGGGCTGCAGATCGGAGACAAGATCATGCAGGTAACAGGTGTTGGCTCACTTGGAGGATGGGGGCTCTTAGGGGCGCCTTCGCAAGCCCCCGTGCCCGTTCCCCAGAGGAAGCACCCGAAGGCTGCTTAGCCTGGGTGCTGGGTGGGTACCCCAGGGACCTCCCACAGAGCAGGGAGCTGAAGCGGGTGTGTTTTCTCCGGATCAGGTGAACGGCTGGGACATGACCATGGTCACCCACGACCAGGCACGCAAACGGCTCACCAAGCGCTCGGAAGAGGTTGTGCGCCTGCTGGTGACGCGGCAGTCACTGCAGAAGGCCGTGCAACAGTCCATGCTGTCCTAGCCCCCCCTCACCCCAGTGCCTGCCCACCTCTGTACAGTGACCCCACTTCTACCCTGTCTGCCCCCCCTGTCCCAGCCTCTGCTCAGACCTAACCCAGGCCTCTTCTTCCCGCCTCTGAGGTCCTCAGGCTTGTTTCCTCTCTTGACTGGACAGGACTGGAAACTGAGCTGTAGCCAGTTGGCTGTGACCCTGGTCATATGGGGAGACACCCCAAGAGTTGCCAACGTGCCAGCGAATGATGGGTGGGGCGGGCCTCTCCCCTGCTGCAGGCTCGGTCCTGTCCGCTGTGTGTGAGCTCTGCAGTGCCCCAGGCCCGAGGTTCCACACATAACCACAGACACTACGGAGGGTTACCCCTCGCTCTTGCCACTCCCCACCCACCCCATCGGGAACTCTGGCTTCTCAGGGTTCAACTGCATACGGGATCCACATGAAGTTCAAGGCTGACATTTCAGGGCAGCTCTCAGGATGGCCAATTTCCGCTACGCCTGTCGGTTTAACTTTTGTATTTTTTTGTAATGGCAACTTTGAAACAGAGTGTTTTTATCTTACTACATGGAGGTGCTGTCTCTACTCTTGACCTTTCAGCTTATTACTTTACCCCCTGGGTGGCGACGGTACCTAGCAAATGAACAAGCCTCACCACAGCCAGAGTGGACACGGCCTGTGTGGTAACGCCCCGACCCTGTAATAAACCACCTGGGTTCCACCAAGGGTCTTCGTTGCAGCATGGGCGAGGGGGTTGGGGGCTAGAACTCCGGCTTTAGGGTGGCTGACCGGTCCCTGCAGCTCTGGGTGAATTCCAGCTTCTGCCAGGCTGCCTGTCTGGAAAGTCCAGGTGGAGACCAACGAGCACAGGTGATACCTGGGGGTGGGGGGGTAAAGAGCTTAATGTATGCTGTCTCTGGGGTGTCCCTGAAGAGCCCTAGGTGCTCCCTTTGTGTCTTTGTGTCTCAGTGACTTTGTGTCACTGAGCATCAGCTCCTACTGGGGAGGGACCTTGTGGGAGTAATAACTGCACCCAGAGACCCTAGAACACGTGCTTTCCTGCAGCTGAGGACCCACCTCTAGGGAGAAAGATGGAGTTTTTCACTCCCATAAATACTTGAGTCTCAGAAATGCATGGGGAAGTTCAGCTCTGTCCTGTGGAGACGCCATGGCCTTCCAGTTTCTGAGAGCTGAGCTCTGACCCCAGGTGTGGTGGCGAGCTTCTTCTTGTCCTGAGCTGGCAGGCCCTGGGACACTGGCCCAGTAGAAAGACAGGCCCACTGTGTATGGCCAGGTCATATTTTTCACGAAATGCAAGAGTTTGGAATTTCAGGTGCTTGCTCCTATTTAAGAGTGGGTGTGCCTGGCCCCTCTGCCCTAAATGGGAAGGAACCCGTAATACCACATTAAAAGAAATCACTGGATGGTCCAGACAAAACAGTTTCTGCTTCAGGGGGAAAATGGGATTCTAAGCCCCTGGGTGGCTGTTAGACTGGGGAGGATGGGGTGGGGGCCTTTAAACCTCCTCCCGCCCAGGCTCCCACCTGAAGTCGGCACTGCAACGGTCGGGACCCAGTCCCTGGGAGACCTACCTGGTGAAGCTCAAGAAAGCCAGCAGATGTCTGGTGCTCCATGTGACACAGGGATTGAGGACTGCACTCGGTGAGCTGGACCCTGTGCCCTTCCTTACCCGGAAGGTAGGCAGGCCGTTGTCCCAGGCCCCAGGGACTGGGTTCCAAGGGCCAACATGCCTTCCTCCTACATGGAGCCAATGCTTAGAGCAGACGAAAGCAGACAGGCCAGCTTTAATCAAGGACACAAGCCCTTCTCTTTGACCTTGGAGTGACGAGGTCTAAGGGGATTACAAACTCAAGGCACGAACAAGGCATGTCCCAGAACCCTTGCCACGCCCCCTCCAGGGGAGGCACGAAGGCTCGGGTATGAGGAATTCGGCTTGGGGAGCAGTCTGGCCCATGGGATTGTGACTGTGTAAGGTGGTCTCCGGTCCTTATTGAGATCCCTCCAGAGCCAGCACTAGTGGTGCATCTCAGACAAGGGCCTGGGGACCGGAAGGGCACGCCGCCTGCCTTTGGCAGATTTACAGGGCTTCGGAGGCACTGACTGGTTTTGTGTGTGTCCTGTACCCCAGGTTCAGGGTCAAGAGGGGCCCTGATGGACCCCAGTCCAGACTGGTCAAGATAAGGCAGGAGATGGTTAGTCATTCACTCCCCAAATGTCCCCCACCCCCAATTCAGGAAGGGTTAGGGGGAGGAGCTGACTCTGTGTGACACGGGTGCAGATCCAGTCCAGAACCTCTGGCGGGCCGGGCCACTCAGGGCTGAGCAACAGCGTGTCTCGACCCGGCCCAGGTCTGGCCCCTGCCATTCTGGAAGCTGCATTATGTCGTAGGAAGAGTGTATGTCAGGAACGTGAGTGCTCATAACATGGCCTTCGGAGGAAGAGCCCCAAAGCCTAACCCCCTCCGCCACCAGCACCAGCACCGGAGGGTCCACCAGCCACAGCACCTGGCCGCTGCTCTCGGGGAACACAGCAGTGGGGACACAGTGCACCACCTGGGTTGCAGGGTCAGCCCTCAGGCTGCTCCCAGAAACACTGGCTGTGTAGGGTCCCGCCTCGGCTCCGAGCTCAGCACCCTGTCCTGTCGGGGGCGGCTGTTGGAACTTTTGTGTGCTGCCTGAAGCCTTAAAGAAAAGAGAGATGGTGGCATCAAGATGCAGGAGGAGAGGCCTGGCCCCGCAGGCGCTGAGATGCCTAAGACCACCAGCTTTTGAGTCTTGGAACAGAGTCAGGTGGCTGCTCCAAGGAGAGCTTCCTCCGGGCCCCGGGAGGGAGTCTGGGCGAAGGTGGGCTGGGTGGTGTTTTAAGACGCGGGCCCAAGGAAGAATATTGTTCCAGGGGGAGCTTTGAACCAGCTCTGCCCACCAGCCCGCTTCTTTGGCCTTCACCGCTGGGGGAGCCTTCCCCCACCAGTGCCCAGGGCCCGAGCCATTCCCTGTCGGGCGCCTGTGCTAGTCCAGCTGGTCGTACCCTGGTTTCTTCCTGTACAAACAGAAGTGCTGGATGAAGAAGACAACATCGAAGACGATGGAGAAGACTCCGAGTCCAAACTTGGTCGGGTCCCCGAAGATCAGCATCCACTGGTCTATGGAGAGTCAGAGGGGAACGATCCCAGATATAGGCTGGCATCCCCCCAAGGCAGCTGGAGCTGTAGGGGCCGGGGCTGTGGGCTTATCTGCCCTGGACACGACAACTCCACCCGCTGCAGCCGCCCTCGGAATCCCCCCCGTGGAGGCTTGGGTCCCCAGGATGTAGGGCTGGCCGGAGTCCCGGAAGGCCGGCTGGGTGGGGTGCTGGCGCGGACTCACCATTGTTGTAGGACTGGAGGACCATTTGCAGGAGGCTGAAGCTGCCCCCGGTGAAGTCCAGGAGCACGTTGCCAATGCTCCAGCCCTCGGTGCTTTTGTAGTAAAAGTTCATGTAGGCCTGCACAGGCGATGGAGGGCAGACAGAAGCTGGTGAGGGGGCCTGCCCTCACACCCCTCGTGCCCAGCACAAGCTCCACCCAAGCGTGCCTCTGATTCCCACCATCCACGTGCTCGAGAGGACACAGTGAGCTCTGGGTCCTGCTGTGTGTGGTTGGGGGGGATAGCTAAGGACGGGCTTGGGGTTCATCTCCATGAGCAGTCAGCTGCCTTCTCAGTCCTCGCCTGCACTCCGTGATGCCAATAGCAGGGGGTAGTGGTGGTTGGGGTGGTAGTGGTGGAGGTGGGGGTGGTGGTGGTTGGGGGTGGTGGTGGAAGTGGAGGTTGGGGTGGTGGAGGTAGTGGTGGAAGTGGAGGTTGGGGTGGTGGAGGTGGTGGCGGCGGCAGCGTGCATGCATGGTGGGTGCTGCTCGCCTGCCCCTATTGAGAGTCAAAGTCCCGGCCTGGTTTCCATCAGTTTTCATCTTGCTTCTCACTTCCATTCTCCCCAACCTGGGTTTGGGGGTGGGGCCCACCAGCCTGGACTTGGTGTCATGTTTAAGAATGAGGGCCGAGGTGGGCAGCTAGACCTGCTTCTTCCTCAGTGCTGGCCGGCCTTGGTGGGCTAGTGCCCTGGGACATGAACCCGCCTTTTGCTGCCTGAGCCCCACCTCCTTCTGGGAATTCTCTGACAGGAAGGGTCTCCCTCCTCTGGCCGAAGGAGGAGATACTCTTTTCTCTCTGCTGTCTCTCTCACCCTGTTCCACAGCTGCTGCCACCTCCAGGTCCCACACCCTCCTGAACTCCCTCCACTGGGACTCCAGCCTCCCAGGACCCATTGCTCCCCAGTCTCCCCCTACTCATAAGTCTTCCTCCCCAACCTTGGGCCAGGCCCTGCTTCCTCCAGCCTCTCCCTGTCTCCACAACACTCAGCCTGCCCAAGGCTGTTTGCTGCCTCCCCGATGTCCCTGCCCAAAGGGGCCTTTGTGCAGGCTGCTCATGGGGTGTCTCTGCTCCTCTGTCCCCAGTGCAAGGCGGTCTCACTCTTGAGGGTCTGCTTCTGCTTCCATGTCTTCTAAGAACCTGCCCCACTCCCTGGCCCAAACAGCCTCCTTCCTTTGAGCCCAAGGAATGCCAAGTTCCCAGCATTGGGGAGACCAGGCAGGGCCACGGTGACCCACATCAGTCCTCAAGGCCTGGATGAAGGGCGGGGACTGCCTGGAGCTGCCATTTGGGAGGGATCCAGCAGGTGGCACTGGCTCCTTGTCAGAGAGGGGGTTGCTCCTGGTGTGTCTTAAACTGGATGCTTCCGAGCAACACCCAAGCTTCCCCCGGCAGACAGGTGTGGTTGTGCACACAAGGTGCAGTGACTAGGAAGCAACCCTGGGTGGAAGGTGAGGATTTTACCTCTGCGCCCCCACTGCATACCTGACTGGGCTCCGGGACGGCCCCCCACCCCCCTTGATGACGGAGTGGGCCCCCAGGGAAGGAGGCACCCTGCATCTGGGTAGGCCCAGCCCTCGGCCCACAGGGAAGTCTGGGGAACATCTCCACAGGGGTGGGAGCGGCACCTTTCCGATGGTCCTGTCGCTTGTTAAGCTAATGATGGGCAGTGGCATGAGGAGGAGGGACTAATCTGTACCGCCAGCTTCCTCGGCCTTCTGGGCCCCCATGGAAGAACAGGCAGCAGTTGTGACCCACAGTGCCCTGCGCTGGCTGCACCTGCTGGGCTCTGGTTTCTACCCCAGCTTTCCTCCTCTCCCCTGGAGTTGCCCTGAGGTCGCAGGGCTTGCGACCCCTCACCCCCAGGTACCTGTGGGAAGTACTTGACCAGCGTGACAGCCAGCTTGATGTAGGAGAAGCAGAAGAGGAACTGCAGCCAGGTGGTTGCTCCGGCCGCAGCCACCACCATGGTGATGAGCGCAAAGAGGCAGGCGAGTGCCAGGAAGCCGACGGCAGGCCACGACACGCGCTGGGCGCCTCGCTGAGGGGCAAAGGGCGAGGGGCGCAGGGTCAGGGGCACAGAGAGCCATGGCTGGGTCTCAGGTGGGGGGACTGCCAGGGCCAGGTCAGGCTCATGAAGAGGGGTGCACTGTACGCTGGCTCCGGAGCAGCCAGTGTTGGGGAGGCCATCTTGGGGGCCATGGTGGAGACAGAGGCGGGCAGGCAGACACACAGGGAGCCCTGGGGTCAGAGTGCATGGAGGGCCACCTGGGACACGGTACCACGTCTCCAGGAGAGGAGGGGGTGTGTGTGCATGTCCGTCCTGCACGCATCACTCATTTTGCTATGTAGGGTGTCTCTGTTTCAGTCCAGCTTGGAAAGCTCCCCCTCTGTGGGACTAGGGCCTGCTCCAAGCTCATTCTGGGGACACTGACCTTGATCAGCGCCCCCCCCCCCCCGCCCCCCGGAGACCTTCCACCTCCTCCCAACCCAGCCTTGACCCCGACAGGGCCTGTCCTTCTCTGCAATTGGTCCTCAGCCCTTCTTCCTCCCACCCCTCACTTGGGCTCCGGAGCAAAGAGGACAAGACCCTCACATATTCCCACAGAGGCCAGCAGCTGTGTCGGGACAGGGGTGCCCACCCACGTAGGAAGTGAGAGGGAAGTCGTGGTCCACAGCCCTGACCGGGCTCTCACATGCTGGTGGGCCCGTGGCGGCCAAGACTGGGTCCAAACGCCCAGTCTAGCATTCAGACCTGCCTCAGGCCAGCTCCTCGAATGGGCACCCTGAATCCTGGCCCCCAGGCCCTGAGCATCCCATTAGCCCTCACCCACCTCCTCCAGGCACCCTTTAGGCAGAGGCCCTCTCCCCCACCCCATGAGCTGCACTGCCCCTGCACTGCTCCTGTGCAGTGCCTGTGCGGGGGCCTCGACCACAGAGGCTCACTGCCTGGCCTGGCTTCTAGGCGGGGCGGGGCCTGACCTCGTACAGGAAGCACTGCAGGATGACGACCAGTGTGAGGACCACCGCGTGCAGGCTGAAGAAGACGTCGTTATTGTCCACGGGGTTCACCCCGTTGGGGTATTTGAGGAGAAACTGCTCCTATTGGGGGGAGAAAGGGAGGTGAAAGATGGTGGTGAGGGGTAGCCAGACCAGCCCCGGGCCAGCCAGGTGGTGGGGCGCACGTGCAGGGGCCTTACCTTGATGGCAGGCACCCAGAGGAGGCCGATGTTGAACACGCTGTAGGCCACAAAGCCCATCAGGTTCAGGGCCACGAAGTCGAAGCTCAGGCCGACGACGCTGGGTGAGACGGGGGGACGGGGGACAAAGCAGGGCAGAAGGTGAGACCAGGCTTGGGCCCTGGGAGGAGGGCCGAGCAGAAGGGAGAGGGCAGCGGGCAGCACTTGCGGCATGTGGGAAGGAGGGAGGTGGCGCCCCACCCTCCCTTACTTCTAGAGGGATGTCAGGCGGCCTCCTGTGGAAGGAAGCAGCACCCCCAGCCTGGATCCCGGCTCAGCAGCCTGTAGGCTCCGGGGAGGCTGGTTGCAGGGGCTCACCTGGACAGACAGAGGTGGACACTGGGCAAGGCCCCAGTGTGGGCGGGAGACACCTGAGGGGGGTGCAGTGTTGGCAGCTGTTCACCAAACACCCTCCATCTCACCCCTGTGCCGGCCTAGCGTCTCTGACAGGCACTAGCAGGCCCAGCATCGTCAGAGGAGGGGCCGCCCGCCTGCCTCCCACAGCTGCTCCACGGCTCAGCTTGCTCAGCGGGACCGCTGGATTTAGGCTGGATGGGGATGGTGGGCCAGAGGGGCTCAGGCCAGGGAGGTGGCAGGGCTCCCTTAGGGGCAGAGGTGGGCACCCCCTGCTGGACAGCCTCGGGCCGGGACAAGCTGCTGGGAGCTGGGGAGGTGAGCGTTCAGGGCAGCAGGTCCAAAGACATTCTCCCCTGGGGTGGTCTGCAGGGTCACCTGAGGCACAGGTGCGCACGGCTTTGGGGTCCTGGCCAGACTAACGGTGGCGTCCATGCCCCACCACTTGCTCACCAGGCTGGGGCTGGTCAGGGAGGAGCCTGGGGTGCCAGGAAGATGGGTCCTGCGGAGCTCCAGTCCTCTCGCTGGGGAGCCTCCTCTCTGGGATTCCCCAAGGTGGCAGGTGGCAGCTGAGTCTTTTGAAGGGACCCAGATGTCACAGCCCAAGGCCAGGCTGAGCCCTGAGTTCCAGGAAGTGCCTGGGCCAATCTGCCCTCCTGCCCGCTTTGCAGTGAATTCTTAAGACAATGGACTCCCAACTTGCCCCCTTTGTGGCTGGTCTTCCCCTAGCACAGACCCCGTCACAGCTGCTGTCACTTAACACATGAAAGACTGGATTTTTTTTTACCAACTTACCCAAGTGCTTTGGCTGTTAGTTTTGTATTTTTTCTTTGGCTTCACTGGCCTCTGGTGGGAGTGGGAGGCCCAGTCTTGCTCCTGGAGAGCTGCTGCTGGATTTGAACCGTCAAGCCAGTGGGCTGCAGTCCCGCACACAACCACTACGCCACTGGGGCTCAGCCTCGGTTTTTTGTTTTTGTTTTGCATTAAACCATAAACACGAGTAAACTTGGGATCCGTCCACAATGTGTTAATAGAGGGGACCACTTCTCACTAGACCTCATGTTCGAAAGGCACAATGCCGTACTTCGGTCTCTAGAGGTGGTGGTGTTTGGGGCAAAAGCTACCCTGTCCTGCACTACGAGAGGTGTGAGCGGAGTCTGTCCTGGGCTGTTTTGCCCCAGGCAAGCACCTCTAAGGGACCCACCCCTTCCTGTGGTTTCAGGTGGCACAGAGGTGGGCTGTTGGCAGAGTCTGTGTGACAGGGTGCCAGGTGGAGTAAACTCAGCCATAGACCAAACGCCCAGTCCAGAGTTTCATCCCAGGCTCTGAGCGCTGAGAACTTTCCCACGGGGACACGTGATGGGTGGAGCTCTGCAGGAGAGGGGGGCTGCCAGAAAGACTGGCTCCGAACTGCCCGGAGCGGACCTGCACAGGGAGCTGGACGGCCTACCTTTTCCGCCTCCAGTTCTTGAACACCTGCGGGTAGAAGGAGATGGACCAGGCCACAAAGTAGATCCAGCCGATCACCTGGTTGATGATGCCCACAACATCGCTGTGGACGACCAGGAAGCGGATCCGGGGGCTGCAGAGGCATGTGGGGACAGCGATGAGCCGAGGCTGGGCCTCTGAAGGACTACCCCACCCCGCCCTCCGCCCCAACACCCAGGCCCCATCACTGCCCAAATCACACAAAGCCCAGCCGGGCTGAGGCCTACCTACCCGGTCTGGTTGGAATGATTGCGGTGCAGATACGTGGTGACCTGCCCGACGTTTTGAGAGGTCACTTGAAAAGAGGAGTTGGCTGCTCCGGGAGGCACCACCACCTGTTAGGGAGACTAGGTTTGTTTGGGTGCCACATCCAGTTCCAGAGGGCCCCAGGGTGCCCAGCTCTGGGCTAGCCACCAGGGAATGGCGGGGCAGAGAGCTACAGCCCTGGCCTTTGGGGCCTTTGCAAGTCCTTGGGAGAACCTATGAACCGACCCAGCATCTCAGACGCCCTCTTCTTCCTCCACTTCCAGCAGAACAAGAGGGTTCTACCCTCAGGCTTTCTCCCTCTGGCTAGCCGTGTTATCTTGGGGGAGCGATTCAAGCTGTCAGGCTCGTTGGCTCTCTGTACAATGGGGACTGCACCAGCGCTCTCACAGAATGTCTATGAATGCGTCCCCGGTGTTGCTGAGTCAACGTGCTCGGCTACAGACTGGAAGCGAGCGAGTGTGCGCTGGACCCCCCCAGTAGTGCCCCGTTCTCCTCGGGGCCGCAGGGAGTCGGAGTCTGCAGGTCGTGACGCCGGGCACGCACAAGCCGAAGTCCTGACTGTCCTGGCTCCCTGCAAGGCTGGCGATGTGGGCTCGCCAGCTGCTCCATGGGTGGAAGAGGAGGCTGCCTGCTCCTGTAAAGATCCAAGGTCTTGGAGACACGACAGAGCCGTCCTCCTCCACCCGGCGGGTCTCACTGAGTGGGGAAGGGGGGGCCTTGGCGTGCAGTCTTGGTTTATCACCAAGGCTCATGGCGATGAGCTTGCTTTTCCTCCCTCCTCCACTGGGCTCTTTAGCCCTCACAGGCCGGGGGGCTGCTCCAGGCCCGGCTGCCGTGGGATGACACCAGGTGCTCCACAGGGAGGACAGTCTAGACTTCCATTCCCTCTACAGCTCTGCTCCACAGAAGCGCGCCAGGGGGGTCTGCCTGGGACAGACGCGCCCTCCCCCACCCTCCCTGAGGCTCTAATCAATTCTTCCCCACAGCGGCTGGGCATTGGGTGATACTGTGACTGAATCAAACTCGTCTGTGCCCTGGACAACGCTCCTAGGCTCCCGTTCCCACATGCTGGGTATTGAGAACCCCAGCCCTACAAATCCTCGGTGGATGCTGCTCGCCTGATGTATGTGGCTTCCTGGTGAGGACCCTGGAGGTACTGTTTGGGGGTCTTAATACCAGAAATCAGGCAGCTTTCCACAAACCACTGGAATGGCGTGAAGCAGCTGCAGGAGCCCACTTTCTGGCCCACATCTTGACAGCATGTCCGACTCCTGGCTCTGTCTGGCTTTCCCGCCACCTGGCAGTTTCCCCCTTCTTTTTAACCTTATCGCCCTGGCAGTGCTGTTTAGCCCTCATACCCACACTGGCGGTGGCGCACTGGCTGTGTGTTGGGATGGGGTTTGCAAGGTCAGGAATTCGGAAGCCATTGAGCCATCCCATAAAGCGTTGGAGCCCTGGAAACCCCCCGGGGAAGTTTACCCTGTCCTAGACGTCACTGTAAACCAGCACGGACGAGATGGCGTTGAGTTTGCTTTGGTACCGGTTGCCGGTGTCATTTCTGCCTCAGGGCAAGCCCCGTGTGTCAGAGCAGAGGCTCCATCACGCTTTCCATGCGAGGCCCTTCCAGAAGCGGAACACCAGGCCCTTCATCCGAGGTGCCTCTGGGGGGGGTGTGAACCGTCCGCCATCATTGGGTGAGTAGCCAGATGCTTTGCCGTTCGGGCCCCTCACGAATCCCTTCGTCAAAGAGGGGATAGATCCGGGAGAAGTGGACTCCCTCTTCTTCCCACTCTCTAGCCCAGGGCTTCCGCGGAGGAACTTGAGCGTCTCTGGAGTCTGCAGATTTCAGAGAGGCGTCCGTGGGACGAAGGAATGAAAAGATGATGGCACTTTGCAGGACCTGTCGGAGGCCTCCGTGAAGCAGGGCCGCGCCGCCACATCTGTCCTCTCGCATCCTGGCTGGCTGCGTTCCTCGGAATTGTGCCTTTCTTCTCTGCACAGCGGTGATGCTTTTGACCCCTGTCCCACTGGAAGGTTCCTGGCTCTGAAACCTGGTCATGTGGAAGTGAAAACCAGGTGCCGAGGAGCTGAGGCCAATGCATGGTGACCTTGTGTGTGCCCTGGTGGAATCGTGCTGCCTCGGGCTCTCCAGGGCTGGCTTTTGGGGCAGGAGATCACCAGGCCTTTCTTCCAAGGTTCCTCTGGGTGCCTTCCCCCCCCGCCCCCCCTCCAGCCTTCTGGTGTGTACCACCCTAGGACTTGAGCGTGGGAGCAGGGTACCTGTGAGGAAGTAATGGCTGACGGCTACGGCAAGTCATCCATGCTGAACCGGGCAGACGCTGGCACTCGTCCCTGGAAGTGACTGGAACCCCTGGGGTTCCAGAACAGTGCTTCCCAGGCTTTCATGCGGATCCCGATCACTTGGGGATCTTGCTTATGAATATGTAGATTTTGAATGGGGGGTGGGGGTCTGGGAAGGAGCCAGGGGCCTTGTATTTTCTAAGTGGTTTTCCCACCAGGCTAATAATGCTGGTCCACCCAACGCCATAGAGTAGGTCTTAGAAAACCATCTTCAGGGCTGAGCCCTAGTGCCGTAGTGGTTGAGTGCGGGACTGCGACCCACAGGATTGGCGGTTCAAATCCAGCAGCAACTCTCTAGGAGCAAGGCTGGGCCTCCTACTCCCACCAGAGGACAGTGATGCCAATAAATAAATAAATAAATAAATATTTTTAAAAAAGAAAACCACCTCAAGAACATCTTCTATCTTCTCAGATGGCCCCCCCATGCTACCACTGCCTTCCCAAGTCCACCCAAACAGAAAAGGCACAAGACACTCATCTGCAGGGAGGTCCATGGGAACAGATCATTGCGTGACTTGGCGACTTCCCACCCACCGGTCAGACTAGCCACTTACTTCGTGCGGGAGCTCAAGGATAGTGATGTTTTTTGAACGATAGGTGATTTCAAACGTGATCACCAGGCTTGTGTTTAACGGATGCCTGTGGAGAGCGAGAGGCTGGTTACGTTTAGGCAGTGGGAACTCCGTGAGCCTGCCCGCGGGATGCCATTCTGGTCACGTCGCTTCTCAAATTGTCAGGGTCAAGAAATGGTCGGTGTTTCACTATCATGTCAAGTGGGGCGGCTTGGGTGACTTCTAGCTTCTCATGAGAGATAAGATGACCGGGGGCAGAGGGGCAGTGATGACATGCCACCATAGGAGTGGGCTGTGAATGCTGAAGGGGTCCAGACATGGGCAGGTCTGGGCAGGGATTGTGGGAAAGTCAGAATCTGACTGACGGAAGCATGAAGGAGCAGCACGTCCCCCGGGACCTGGAGGATGTCTGGCTGGATAAAGTGGATGTTCAGGCTGGGAGCAACTGTAGGGGCCTTAAATCTGGGCTCTGAGGATGACTTGTAGGGATTACAAGGTGTCTGTTCACAAAACACAGTTCCACATTGTACTTTGGCAGGTAGTGACTGAGGTTGTAAAAGTTCATGAGCAACTAGGCTTTTAAGGGGCAACTTGATTTTTCACCATCTGGGGCAGAGAGGGGTAATGAAAATCAAAGACCACTCAAACAAACCTCAGCCTCCATGACTCGGAGACCAGAAGAACTAGATGGTGCCCTGCTACCACAACAGACTGCTCTGAGAAGCAAATTCCATGGAACGGACTCAAAATCACGAGAGGGGTCGGGCTTAATGGGTTGGATAGAAATTGACCCTTTGCCCCCTTTAGGTCTGAAACTGGACTCATCCCTGTATTAGAATAATCAACCATTTAAGATCAGTCGGTAGCACCAACTCAAGGGTTCTTCTCACCTGGGGTAAAGGGCCTGGTCTCTGGGGACAACCCCCTAGACTTTGGGACTCTGTTGTGCAGCCTGGGGCTAGCACCTCATGTTGGTCCAAGAGCCTCCCCCAGGGGCCAGAGCTGGGTGAGGCACTCACTGTAGGGTGATGGTGACGTTGGTGGAGCTGCCGTTTTCCAGCCTAACCACGGGCGGGACAGTGAGGTCGACGGTTGACTCTGTAGGGATCCAAATCAACAGCATGAAGCATTAATTAGGTTGGAGAACTCGGAGGGGGTGGGGAAAGGACCCAAGGAACTGGGGGAAGATCCCCCTTCCTCCCACCTCCCCAGCCCCCTTTTTAGATGAAGGCCCAGAGGCTTTGAGAGGTGCAGAGATGGGACCAGACACCCACGGCCTCAGGATGTTCTGTGTGACCTGCAGCCTGAGACTGGGAACCACTGTGGCTTCATCGCCCCGCCCCTCCTGACCCATTCTCGGGCTGGAACTCCCAGAGACAATTTGAGACCATGGGCCCCACCCCCAAACTGTCTCCAAGGAGTTCAAACCATGAGGTGGGCATGGAAAATGTGGACGTGACCTCCTGACAGACGTGGGCAGCTGGCTTTGCCCCTCCCTGTACTCAGAGGGGCACAGGCTACGGAGGTGAAGAATGAAGCACGTGCATGTGATCAAGATGGTGGGCAACCTAACCCAAGGGCAAGACCAAGTTCGCCTCCCTGACCTATCCCACATGCCAGACCTTCCCTTCCCCCCTCTCACCTGTCTGACTCACGGCTTCAGATTATGCACAGCCTAGAGGCCATCACCATGAATCTAGACTGGACACAGGGGAAGGGCTGAACTCTAAGATAGGATCCTTTAAGGGGTAGCGGCTATAGGCAGGGCCTGGCCCTTGTTCCCGGCCTTACAAGCAGACAAGGTACTGAGAGCTGACATTTTAGATGCTGGGGTTCAACTTTCCCTTCTCGACAACCCTCCTTAGTGTTTCTCCCTCTATGCTTAGATACCAGCAGGAAACGTCACATTTAAACCTGTAGCTGCCCATGTGGCCGTCATGTATTTGATGTCAATTTCATGATGGGGAGTCTAGGGGCAGAGACTAGCCTGTCAATCTGGAGATGGCCAGTGAGACCTCTGTGTGGGCACGGCTTTCTCCTGAGAATTCTGGGAAGTCTCGTGGCATTTCCCAATTGGAGAAGAGAGCCGTGACTCTCAGTCTCTGAGACAACGGACTACAGACAAGACGAGAGACAGAATGCTGCTTGATCCTGGTTCCTGGAGAATGGAGGAACCAGAGGAGAGGCCACATGGGCTTGTTCTGAGAGAAGCCATGTGGAGACTCCTGCCAGTGCCGAGATGCTTGGGAGGCCATGGGGAGACCCCTGCAAGTCCTGAGATGCTTCTACTGCCACTGGACACACAAGACTCTGTACCCACTCACCTGTGATTGTCCTGGTGCCATCGCATGTGCTTCGTAAGTCAGAAGGAGATTTTATAGACTGGTATCGGATATATGGGCTAATACGGACTTATGACTTTGGACTGGACTGGGTTGGGATGCTTTCTCAATGTTGCATTCCTCTTGCATATAAACCTTTCCCTTATATCCATATGTGTCTATGACTTTGTTTCGCTAGTCTACCCGGACTAACACAGCCCACCCCTGTGACCTGGGGTCTCTCAGATGGTGTCTGAGCAGTCTCTGCCGGGCTAGCGCCCTTCGAAGATAGCTCGTCTCCAGGCTTAAGAGTCCAGCTCCCCACCTGGGCTGCCTCCATGTGACTGGGTCCCTCAGGCAGAGCAAGTCCCACCCTGGTCCTAGGTCAGGTCCAGTTGCCAAGAGCAGAGGGGCTGGTCTCTCCACTGCATATAGCTTTGGGGTCTGGAGGCGCTGCGCAGCCTTGCCCCCTTTTCGTGGTTTCCCTGCGTGGACAGCAATGTGAGGCTCTGTCCTGGGCTTGTTGGGCAAGTACAGCTCCCAGTGGCTCCAGCTGCTAAACTTCCCCTAGGAGCTGAGGACCCCATGGGAGAAACAAATTCCCGTCTCTGCAAGTTCCTCACATGACAGTGTCTAGGAGAGGGCCTCCCCATAGGGGCTCTTTCTTGGGAGAGAAGCCACCTATCTCCAAACTCCGGCTCACTGCCATGGAGTCGATACCGATGCTAAGCGATGCTCTGGGGTAGGGTAGAGCTGCCCCGAACTCTTCACAGGAGTAGAAGCCCCGTCTTTCTCTTGTGGGGCAGCTGGTGATTTTGAACTGCTGATCTTAGGGTTAGCAGCCCAATTTATAATGATTAAAGGCAATGGCAGGCAGCCCTCTATGGTCTGGGTCTTCCAACTCTCCTCACGATGCACCTGCAGGGCCGCAGCTCTTCCAGTCTTTTTGCATTTTAAGAGAGGCGATGGGCTCTTTCCTTTTCCCCCTGCTCAGGGCTGGAGAAGACAGCAGAGCTCGGCAGCTGAGAGACGGGGCTATGAAGTCACACCGCTGTAGCCTGACCCCGACATTCCCACCTCTGTGACTGCAGGAGCGATCCATCTGCTCTCCAGACCTGTTTCCTCACCTGGAAAGTGGGAAGCGTGGCCGGACCGATATCCTGGTCATCGTGACGAGGGAATGCGCTGTGTGTGACGCATCTGCCCGAGTGCGAAGTCACGGAGGGTCACTGTTGGGGGCCATCAGGCCATAATGACAGGATATGTCCAGTGCCAGACAGGAAGCTGGCATCGTGTCCCGGGAAAGCTGTGTTAGAGTTGTCTCTGGGTCTCTCACTGCCTTGAGTCAACTCACAGTGACCCTATACCGCTCTAGGTGGGACTGGGCGACAATTACCAAATGCATGGTAGTGAGTCCCACCAAGTTCCCTCTAAAAAGCATCTGTGTTTTAAACCTAACACTTCAAAGGCCCGGGGCACCACTCCTGTGAGAATTCCAGCCCAAACCACGCCACTGCCATGCCACTGCAAGAATCGGGGTGATTCTGATTCATGCACAGTGACCTTGCGTGCTGTCAATTTTTGTGGGCGCAGAGAGCCTCATCTTTCTCCCGCGGAGTGGTTGGTGGGTTTGAACCGCTATGGTTAGCAGACCGCTGCCTAATTCACAGGGCTGACAGAGTTCCCCTGTGATGTAGTTCTCCAGGGATAAAAACAAGAAGAGGGGAAAGAAAGCAAAAAAAAAAAAAAACCAGGTAAACCTCTGAAGGCCAAGCATTTCCTCTATCACCAGTCAGAATCAACTCAAAAATGCTTTTTGGGGACCTCTTCTACTGTGTACCCCACTGCATGACAGCTACTACACTCTCCCATTCTCTAATCACCACACGAGGAAGGGGGTGGGGGAGGCATGCTTATTCCTGTCTTGAAATAAGGAAAGGGAGTGTCTCAAAAGGTATAGTATCTGGCCCAGGGGCTCAGGAATGACAGAGGTAGGATTCGAACCCAGGCCCATCTGGTCTAAAGGCTAGCTTCTTGCTGCGGGGCCACCAAAGATGTCCCGAGGCAAAAACTGTGAAGGCCAGGTAGCTCACTGACCCCCTCAAGTATTATCACTCCCCAGCGCCCAGCAGTGTGGGTTAGACACCCACTTCCACTCCCCGAATGCCTATGTGGCTTTGACTTTCGCTGCTCGTGAGTGAAGGCAGAGACACACAATGGAGTTGGCCCCAGCTGCGTGCCTCAGGGAACGTCTTCTCTCTGCCGTGGGCCTGTTTCCCTTCGTATAATCAGTGCTGGTGGCTGTGGGACGGGCAGGTCTCTTCCAGGGAAGTGTGCGAATTAGCGAAGGATCACACAAAGCATGTACAGTCCTCGAAGCCCATCTCCATTCACACCAGCCCCTCGGGGCCGAGCAGTGCTGCCTGGCCTTTCCTGGGGAGAAAGGCTGGCCTCACTGGTCCTCTGTGCCACGAAGGCTCAGAGAATATGCTCAGAGAACAGTCATGTACAACATGGCTTTAGGAGGTCTGGGGTGAGGCTCTGGCACCTGGAGACATTTAAAAGCGGGGTGGAGGTGCAGGCCCAAGGGGGAAACCTTGCGCTTCATGGTACAAAGGACCTTTCTCTTTCTCGGGAATGGTTCATTCACAGGTGTTCCTGCCGAGTGTGTGGCTGGGTGACAACCCTGGCAGGCTGATCAGAGGACCATTGTTAGCTCGGAGATGCCAGCGGTTAACAGTGCAGTCTTGCGCGTGACTCTTGGGACACGACCGCCGTATTAGCAGTGTTGGTGGGTGGATCGTATGTTAGTGTAGGCCATTTTGGAGCTTTGGCTACAGCCCAGGGAGAGCTAAACACAGCTCTTCTTGAGAAGGGATTCCAGAGATGTTTGGGGCCGTGGGAGAACTGTTGAAAACAACGTGGGCCCCCGAGAGGCCTGTGGGAAGGTCTAACAAGGATCAGCAAACCCTAAAGGATTTCTTGACAAACGGCCTGTACTCCAAGGGGCCTCAGGCCTGCTGGATCATGCTCCTCGGTCCCCCTTTTGAGGCCAGGGCTTTCCCATCTTGCAACGGGAGGCCCAGACAGACTCTGAAGGCTGGCAGAACCAAGTTTCCAAAGGCTGGCTACTCCACCTGCCTCTGCGGCACGTTGGAAGGCACACAGCTCCCTCTGCGAGGTCCACAGGATGGGGGCCTCACCCTCCTTTACCACCATTGTCCCGAATGGTTAGGTTACGCTTATTTAATGGAGCCCTGGCGGTGTAGCAGTTATGTGTTGGGCTGCGATCAGCATGGTTGGCAGTTCAAAAGCCCCAGCAGCTATGAGGAAGAAAGACGGGACTTCCGAGTCAATAATGACAGTCTTGGGAACTCACAGGGGTCATCGTTATGAGTCGGCACTGACTGATGTCAGAGATAGAGAGAGCCCGAGGCAAGTCCCAACTGTGGGCTTTAGTGATATGGAACAGATAGCAGGAAGCCTAGGGCAGAAGGTGATTTCTTTCGGAGGCATTTAGCTCCTTGGAACACCCCCGCCTCCCCTTGGGCCCTACCCAGGGGCAAGCGGGCAAGCATGACCTGGCTAGTTCCAAACAGCTATAAGCTGGTCAGGTTATTCACTGTAGAGTCATGAGTTCCCTCTTTATATACACGATGGCCCATCTCTAAACTTACCACATTTTTCGACAAGCTGCAGAGGAAAAAGGATAAAAAGCAGCCAAGTCCTCTTCATGGTCCTCGACTTCAGCAAACTGGGAAAGAAAACACAGGGCACGTGTTTAGACAGAGGTGGGCTCCACTATGCTCTGCTCCAGGGAGCCAACATGCCCATAGCAATGAGCCTGGCACAGCTCACAAAGGTCTTGCCCTTCCTACCTGTGACTTCACAGGTGTGCCTCAACGCCTTGGCTGGGGCCCCCTACTTGCAGGGCTTATCTTTCTCTGATAAGTGGTGGTGGTGGGGAAACGGTCTCGGAGCAACTAAGGCCATTGTGTAAGGTCCCTCTCACTAGGAGGAAGTGAATAAAAACTTGTATTTTCCCCCTCTTTAACTGCTTCTTGCAGTTCACCCAGTGAACAGAGAAAGGGAATGCAATTTTTAGCGGCTGGGAAGGGGTGTGTGTGTGTGTCTTATTTGTTCTTGTAACAAGTTATTAAAACAGGGCCCACTTTTGAGTCTGGGAACCCACAACCCTAGTAATTTCCTGCATTGGGGTGAGAACGCAAGGGTGAATTCATGTAGCAAGTGTCACCTCCCCAGGACTGGCAGGGGCCACACACAATGGGCACAAATGCGCACGTCCCAGACCAGCCCTGGGACTTCCTGACTGCCCCCTGGCCCCAACACATAGCAGTGAGCCAGGGGCGAAAAGGGACTGGTCAGCCTGGATTTCCACCACTTGGTCTCCAGGTGCTGCCTCAGTGTACTGTATCAAGAATCTCCCATCTCTGGCTCTGGGAGTGCCTGCAAACTGTGGGGACAGCTGGGCGAGGTCTGGGTGGAAACCTCCAGGAACCACTCTGGTTTCAGTTCCCTCTGAGTTTCCAGGGGGCCCTGACACCCTTCCTCCTCTGCCACCCGCACAAAAGGTGCCCAGACTGCTCCAGCTTGTCTGACCACCTTCCGACGTTATCTCCTCCAGGAGCCTTTCTGACAGCTGCAGCCTCCACTGGCCCCGGAGGCCTCTGTCCAGGAGCTCCGACTACCCAGCGCTCGGCAATATGGCCTTCTCAAGGAGATCCTGCCCCAGAACTTTAGCCCTGTGCTCTCTGCCTCCAAGTATCCCAACCCATAGGGAGCTGTCATGTGTCTACAGAACGCCCACGGGCTCCTTTCTCACTCCTGCTTTGTCTTGCCTCACTTCAGCTCTGTGCTCTCCAGTGAAGCTTGCAGTTTGCGCCCTGGGACAGCACTGCATTCCTCCGGAGTGGGGTAGAATCAGGTCCCAACAGCTCCTCTCTTGCTCTGCTGGTGAGGAATGTGGATGTAGCCATTCTTGGTCAGCAAGAGTCCTGGAGCCCTTGAGGCTGAGACACCTTGCAAGAACGGTGTCTGAGCACATCGAAAAAGACCCCGAGAGGCAAGCCATTGGGTTTACAGAGATCAGAACAAGTACACACTCCAACCCATGTCTCAGGAAAGCTACATGAGAGCAATGTGTCCTTCCCGTGGAAGTGCTAACTCACTGTCTTCTCACTCTCTCACTCCGATGTCCTCTGTTCCCCAGAGTCTGCCGCCTCATCCCCTTCCATCACTTATTCTTTCTTTGGAGCAACCTGGGGTCCCCGGCAATAGGCTCTCTCTGAAGCCACCCTCTCATTTTTTTGCAGCCCGGGCCACCTCCCCTTGGAGGTAACATCAAGATTGGCAAGGAGTGTGTGCACCAGAGACAACTACCCCCACTCCCCAGTCCGCTTATTAGCTGCATGGCCCATGATGCCACTTACCCTCCTCAAGCTTTCCAGTGTCCCAACGTCAAAGCAGGGACTGCGACACTCAGCTCACAGTTAGGCGTGCATTTTCAACAGGAGTGAAAGCCGGGTCTTGGGGATTGCAAAACCCTTGGATGGCATAATGGTTTGTGCCCCCCAAAGGGCCATGATACACAAATAACCTATCAGGGGCGTCTCCGGATTTCATAGTGGGCAGGATGATTTGGAGAAGAATACCCGGGAGTGATAACAAAGAAAGGTGGTGAAATCCTACCGTTAAGAAATGGCACTGTTGGGCTGAGCCCCGGTGGCGTAGTGGTTGTGCGCAGGACTGCGGGCCACTGGGTTGGAGGTTCAATTCCAGCTCCCAGGAGCAACTGGGCCTCCTACTCCGTGGTGGGCAGTGATGTCTAAAAAAAAAAATAAATGAAAAAAGAAATGGCACTGTTGCCCAGAGCTGCTAGCGCAAGCACCAAGTATCACTCGTTCTTATCCTCAGTCTTGTCAACAAAAGCCCTGACGTTCTCCCTCCCTCCAGCCTGAGCGTTTAGGTAAGCCGGCCGGGCGGAATCTCGTCGTGCCCAGGCGCGGGAGCCTGCGGGAGCTCTCCGGGTCTCCTCCCCTGCCCAAAGCAGCCGCAAACTCCCCGGTCAGAAACGGGGAGGGAGGTTCAATTCCAGCTCCACGGAGTAAAGGCTGGGTCTCCTACTCCCACCACCAGAGGGCGGTGATGCCCCCCCCCCCAAAAAAAAAAAACAAAACAAAGAAATGGGGAGGGAACCGAGCAGGAGGCCGAACGGCCACTCACCACCCCGGGATTCCCCTGCCTCCACTCCCACTCACCGCGGGCCGGCTCCTTCCACCCGGGGGGCTAGAGGCCGAAAGTGGAGGCAGCTCCTCCTGCTCGGGGCAGAGTGGAGCCCCAGTGGCTGAGGGGCGGCTCGTCGGCTGTCTCCCGCCCCCACTTTCTGAACCAGTCTCTGGCCTCAAGGGGCCCACCAGGGTAATGGGAAGGAGACTGTCTGGGTGGCGCCAGCTCTTACCTGAGAACCTGCTGTCCTGGAGGGGACGATCCCAAGGGACACCAGCCCCTCGCACCCGGTGCACCTCTCGCTTGTGTACAGTTCTCCCGGCCGGCTTGATTTTGTATGAGGGCGGGTCGGACGTCACCTGACCCGGATCACCTGACCCGTGGAACGTAGGTCTCGGCGCGATGCATTCTGGGAGTTGTAGTTTTAACGTGCCTCAAACAAAACCGGGCTGACTTGAGGCGAAACGGAAAGGGCGCAGGTCCTTTGTCACCGATAGGGCTCGGGTATGAGGGAGGAGGAAGCCACGTCTAGGGACAAAGGCGCGCTGAGAGCGTCAGCGCCTTTCGTTGAACTCTGGAACTACCGGGGCGAGCCAGCACAGACAACCAACCCTTCGCTGTCAGGGAACCTGCGTTGAGGTCCCGCCTGCTGCCGCCTCTCCGCCCATCTTGAGGGCGGGTCCTGGCTTCCTCAACCAATGGTAAGATGGAAAACCTTCCTGTTGCGCGTGGCTGTGGGAGCTGCGGAAGACACGCCCTCCTTCTTCCACCAATGGCAAGACGCGAAGCCCAGGCCTGTCAGGAGAGGTCCCGCCTCCGCGTCCCGTCCGAGGCGATGTGTGCAGGTGGGGACCTACGGCCCGCAGATACTTGCAGCGTCTGACACCGCAGCCATGGCTGCACAGTCGATCAC
>PVJH01019781.1:0-42016 GCA_004026705.1 Nesogale talazaci
GGATCCAGTTTCTCCTTTCTTGATACTGTGGAAGCTGCTAGCTGTTTTTTGTTTGATTTATTCATATTAGGTGGCATTTTTCTTGGTGTTTTGTGGCCCTGGGGTCTCTCTTTAGGAAGTTGGTCTTATATTATAGCTTCCCTCAGGAACTGTTTGCAGCTAGGTCTTGCAGAACTGATGGAGCGTGCTGGCTGAGCAGGGGAGTGGGTTTAGGGGTGGGTTGGGAGTTGGGTGATCTGTTCCTGGCTAGGGGCGCTTGCCACAGATAGGTGGGAAAAAATCCTCTAGTACTCTGGGGTGGGGAGGACCGGCTGGCTATTTACCCAGGAGACAATGTAAAGCGGACCTCTCTGTTGTGGGTCTTGGGGCGGGCGCCCTGAACCGGCAGTGTCTGTGAGGAGTGCTGGAGACTGTGGGGAGTGCGGGCGTTCCTTTCTCTACTATAAGAAAGTGTGGCCCAGGTGGGCAGGCTTGGGATTAGGGGATGGCTTGATCTTATCCTGAGCAGTGGTGGCGCCCTTAAGGTGTGCCTGGGCGCGGGCCTCCGGGGTGGGGGAGGGGCTGGCCCACTGCTGTGCTTGGGACACAGGAGTCCATGGGGGTGGGAAGCGAGAGGTGTGGGTCTGCGTGGAGTGTCCCCTGAGCACCCTGGGCACCTTGGGGTGGGGAGGACTGGTCAGCGATTGCGCGTGGGCACGGATTTAACTGCGGGTCCCACATCTCAGGGTCGCAGAGTGGCGCCCTGGATCTCGCCGGCACAAAGAACCCGCAGCGTCTATGCAGGCGGCGTCTGTGCCCGCGTCCGTGGGGAGCGCGGGCGTGTGGGCTGCGCCTGCTCCTGGTTCAGAGGAGGCTCTGAGCGTTCCTGGAGTCACAAAACCCAATTTGAGAGCCCCACCCTTCCCCGTGTCACCCCCACTCACCGATCTCCACGACCTCCGGGCGTGGGCTGCCTATCTGGCCGCCATCTTCCCTCCTCTCCTCCCAAGTGTCTTTTAAAGTAGTATCTAAACTTATTACAGTGAATTTAATGTAAAAGTTAATATGTTCCTCCACTTTAGATGCTGTTTTTTTTTTTGGGTGGGGGAGGGGGGTATCACTGTCCTCTGGTGGTTGTGGGAGCTACTCAATCTTGCTCTTGCTGGATTTGAACCACCAAGCCAGTGGGCCATAGCCCCGCACTCAACCACTACACCACTGAGGCTCAGCCTGATTCTAAGTTTTTGTGTTTAAAATATCACCCTCTTAAATGTGAATGATGTAAGCAATGACAGATCTCACTTTTGTTAATTGTGTCGGCAAGTCCTCAGTACTTACAGCTTCATAGTCTGCAAGTTCCAACCTTGCTTTGTTTTGCATTGTTCTCTTGCAGAGGTAAACAGCTAAAAGGAAAACAAAAAAAAGCAATCATTTCATTCAAGCTTATTAACACTGAGTCAACAGAAATCAAAATATAACAATAAAAATATATAACAATCAATATGTATAAATATGTGTTCCCTTTTTCTATGTTGAGTATTTTCTAGTTGTGTATCTTCTATAAAATATTTAATTAGGTTGCATACTACTAAAATTAAAAAATGGTGGCATTCATACTGTCTTAAGTTTAGAACATTATAACCATTTCCTAATTTTTATTGAATAGTTGTAACAATATTAGCTTCCTCAAAGCATTTTAGGGGAATGGATTTTTTTTAATATATAAAATTTACTTAAAATTAAATATATATAATCATAATGTATAAATGAAACTTTATATAGAGAAAAGTACTACTAGAAAGTTGTTATTTCTATATTACACTACCAAATGAAATAGTTTGTTACTTCTTGGAATCTTCAAATCTTCCTTTTACATCAACAAATCTTCAATCAGTTTTTCTATTATTATGACAAGGCAAGGTAAACATCCAACCTAAGCATTGTATAATGTTCCTAAACTTCTGAGTGAATTTCACATAGTTGACTTTAGATTCATGGGTTTTGTAACCATGGAGGGAAACAAACAAAATAACCAGGTCCAATGCCAAGGGATAGATTATTATTCAGAATAGTAGACAGAATAGAACTGCCCCGTAGAGTTCCCAAAGACTGCAACCTTGACAAAGGCAGATTGCGACATCTATCTCTAGTTAGTGGAGCAGCTAGTGGATTAAAGACACCAAGCTTTCCATGGTAGGCCAGGGATTAAGCAATGTGCAAATAAGGTTCCTGAGAGAAAAGTGGCAGCAATAACACTGCCATCACATAGCTAAATTTATTTATTTATTTCAGGAACTAGTGATGACTTGTGATATTGGAAGCATATTTAAAGCCTTCTGCTGACTTATCTTAATTTCCAGAATATTTTGTCATTTTTTCTTAAAAGCTGATATCATATTCGATGAATTGCCATATAATATGTTTATTCTATATGATGAATAAATCTGCTCAATGGGACCATTTAATATTAATTTTTGTAAGGAGAACTATGTGTGGATGCCTTGATATATCTGTTTTGAGCTTGCTGGACACTTTAATTTTTGATAGTTAAGTCTAGCTGATATCACTGAATGAAAATCTTACAGAGACTCCATTAAAACCATTGCAGACATGAGAGCATTTACTTAGTGTATATACACTCCAAGATTGTCCTAGTGAGGGAAAAGGCAAAGAAGTGCACAACCATGCAATGATAATAACATTATTACAGATATTAGTGGAATATTAGCTTCAAGATCAGCAGATCAAAATGACCAAATATTATTCAGGAGAAAAATGAGGCTTTCTACTCCAGTAAAAAAATATAGTATCTATCCTGTGCTATAAGATTGCGGTACATCTAAATTAACTCTATGGCTGTGGTAGTTTGGTTTTATGTTGTCAATCTGGTCACAGCCTGATAACGCCTCCCCTCCCCAGGGGATGGAGATCCCCTTTTAAGAGAGAAACAGAACTTCCTTTTGTCTCTCTCTTTGCCCTCCCATCTTCTTGCTTGCTAGAACTATGACTACCTCCAAGGGCAGCTCCTAAGAAAAACAAGCCGGAGAAATAATGGTGCCTTGCTATGTTTCCACCAACCACGGATCCATGAAACACTGTATCCACCAGCCTGTGAGCTCCCTGCATTCGACTTCATCTTTCTGCAACACTGGCTTGCAGCTACATGAGTCTGAAGAGGGCCATAGCTTCCCTTAAACTGATGGACTGTAATTGGAATGGATTGGGATGTCTCTTTGAGATAAGATTACTTCTTGATATAAAAGTCTTTCTTATCTATACGTGAGTGTCATTGGTTTGGTTTCTCTAGAAAATCCAGCCTACAATGGCAATGAGTTTTGATGTTTTCAATAGAAACTTCTAGCACAAATTGCATTTTTCTACAATTTGGTTTTGTAATTTTATTTTCTATTCGGAGAAGTAATATTCATAAATCATATTTCAAAATAAAATTGATATGGGCGAATTTTCTAATCCACAGGTATTTTCACTCATCTCAAAAGATATTTTTATTGTAGAGTCCACTGTGGGTTAGATGAAATACTTTAAAGGCTCTCAATAATTCTTAAGGAAGATATCAGACACTTCTGGAAAGATTGTGACTGAATGACACAATCACCAGAGGGACTCAGCAGAGATCAGCTCAGGAGAGTAAGTGAGAAAGAAATTCAGGACTTCCAGATCGCAGGAGGAACATCATAAATGTAAGTGGGCACAAATCCACAGGATTTTGAAAATCAGGGGCTTTTGGCTTACTACAGTGAAGGCCAGCTAGGGTTCAACTCTTGCCCCATCACTGTCTGCCACTGTCTTTGCCAGAGGTGCAGTCGAGACAATTGGAGCTGACACAGTGGCTTTATCTCACCAGAGAGATAGCTTGTCACTGGCTTGGGGCACAGATTGAATGCTTGGAGCCCCACGCTCAGGGTCAGGGCTCAGCTGTGTAGTTACTTTGGGTTTCCTCTCTTCTCTCTATCCATCCGCAGTACGGGCAGGCTTGGCTACTTGGTATTCTTTCCTTCTGATCTTTTGGCCCACACTCCATTGTGGACCTCCACACTGCTACCCTTAACCTAGGGCAATTATGCCTGCTACACTCAGCTGGATGAGCCCCACCCTGTGCAGCATAGCTGAGGCTGGAGAAGCCCACCCACCCTCCACCTGGGTATTTTCTGCCGAAGATCTTACAGGGAATTACAGCCTATGTGTGTGAGAGAATATATATATATATATATATATATATATATATATATATATATATCCTCTCTGTTTCCAACTAACTGACGTAACTGCCTCCAGCCTCCTTGGTGCCTCAAGGAACCAGGGCAGTTCCGCCAGCGCTAGCTAGAATTCCACACTGCAGTGATCTGCCTAATCAGGGTGGTTCTGCCTACAGTTCACGGTGCTCTACTAAGGAGCTCATAGTCCACCAGTCTTCTGTGGTGTACCCCTTGCAGCGGGAACCCCTGAGCATCTCCTACAGTGCCCCAGGCTACCATAGGCTGTATCATTTCAGTTCCAGGTGAAATTGTATAGTCCAATGTCACCATTGTGGGTCCACAGCAATCCAATCAGTGGTCTCTGAGCGGACCATCCAACTTGCCCTCCAAATAATGTAATAATGGTTCACAAGGGAAAGAATAAAGCCACAAGAGGAGAAAGTGGTAGGCTAAGTTCATAGAGAAATTAATCACAGAAAGATCAAAGACACATTCCTACATGTCTCCCAGAGAGAGTCAGTGCTGTTCAAGTCCCTCAAAAATGGGACTTGATTCCTCGAAAACAACGCAGTGCAAACAGCAATCAGCCGGGACAGCATCAATGAAAAAAGAAGAAAAAGGCAACTGAATCTAATGACATGCGTAGAAGAAACAGACATTGATATGCTGCAGAAAGAAATGTTCAGAATGCTGCTTAGAGTCATACAGGATAGAAGGAAAACAATACAGAAAAAGGATGAATTGATAAATGAGAAAAAGTCCATATACCAAGGGAAATACAAGAGCTCATGGATGAGAATTTAACAACAGCAGACTCACGGACTTCACAAATCAGCTGGTGAAAGCTGAAAAGCTCACAGTGACCTAGGGGATAGCCAAGCAGACTTTAACAAACATGAACAAAAAACTAATAAGATCATCAAAGAAACTGAAGAAAATGTAAAAGTTATGTCTGATACTAAGAAGGGAAACATCAGAATTATTGGTGTACTGGAGAAAAACACAACAAAAAAAGTCATCTGCAACAATAGTCAGAGAATTATTGGAGGAAAACTTCCCCAGTTTAGTGAATGAAAAACAGGCAACCACTCAGGAGACTGAAAGAATACGAGCTAGACTGAATCTCAAGAAGAATAAGTCATCAAGACACATAATAGTTAAACTATCTAACTTTTAGGAAAAGGAGAAAATTATGAGAGTGGTTGGGGAAAAACAAGAAATCACACATAACGGTTCCCAAATAAGAATATGTTCAGATCTATCAATGGACTTTTTGAAGAAGTGGAGAGAGTGAAGTAATATGTCCCAAAAATTGAAGGAAAATAACACAAACCCAAGAATACTCTACTCAGCCAAATTCTCTATCAAGATAGTTGGAGAAGTAAGAGTTTTCCCAGAAAAGTCCAAAGAATATGTTAGAAGAAACATGGCCCTACAAAAGATCTTTGCTGACCCAATATGGGCAGAACAGCATTCATCAAGCATAAATAAGAGAATGTCACATAGAACAACCTCACGCAGAGGATAAAAAGAGAAAACATCCATGAACATAGGAATGGCTTAAGGGTGGAAAGAAGTCAAGAATGTTCGACCATCACACAAATATGCACAACACACTGAAAAGAAAGGGAGGTAGGGAAACACCCAACACAAAAGTTATAAGATGACATCACAACTTACACAGTTAGAGATAATAACACTAAATATCGATGGATTGAATTCAGGAATTAAAAGACTAAGGCTAGCAGACTGGCTTAGAACACAGAGCCCATCAATCTGCTGCCTACCGGAGACACATCGCGAGACAACAGACAAAAAATAGGCTGAGAATCAAAGGCATGAGAAAGGCATACCAATCAAGCAACAAGATAATAAAAGCAGGGGAAGCAATTCTAATCTCAGATAAAATTGACTTCAAAGGCAAACCATAAAAAAGAGATAAGGTGGCTTGGGGGGAGGGGTAAATTTATTTTAAAGAGATAAGACAGGAAACTATATAATGCTGAAGGGAACAATAGACAATGAGCCAATAAGCATTTAAAACATATATTCCTGAAATGAGAGACCCACTGAATACATAAACCAAATGCTCCAAAAGATGAAGAAAAATCACAGCCTCAACATATAGAATGGGTGACTTCAATATACCACTTTTTGAGAAAGACAGATCATAGGGAAAGAAACTCAACAGGGAGCCTAGAGTGCTGGACACTACAATTAGACAATTAGACTTGATAGACATCTACAGAAATTTTCATTCAAATACAAAAAAAAATCACATACTTTTCTAGCCCACATGGCACGTATTCAAAGATAGATCACATGGTAAGGCATAAGGAAAATCTACATAAATTTAAGCACATTGATATCACATAGATATGTCTCTCAGACCACTGTGCCATAAGGCTGAAAAATTAACAAAAGGAATATGAAAAAAAACAAGAGCAAATAACTGGAAGATGAATAACTTTCTATTGCAAAAAGAGTGAGTACTGGCTCATATCAGAGATGAAATTAGGAAATTTCTACAAACCAGTGAGAATGAAAACATGACATATCAAAACTTTGGGACACAGCAAAGGCAGTTATTAGAACAAGCTTCATAGTAATACATGCATGCCTGAACATGGAGGGGCATCTCATAACTCATATGCTGGCACAAAATTTAAAACAACTATTGCAGAGTCAGCAGGGCAATCCCACTAATAGCAAAAGAAAAAAATAATAAAAATCAGGGCTGAGATCAGGAGAGGGAAAATAAGAAATCAATTGAACAGATTAATGCTGCTAAAGGTGGGTTCATAGAAAGGATTAACAAAATTGACAAACCGCTGGCAGATTTAACCAAAGAATGGAGGGAACACATTTCAATAACAAGATTGAGGGATGAAAGAGGAGATATGATAAGTGACCCCAATGAAATCAAAAGAATAATTACATAGTACTACAAAGGACTGTGCTCCAATGAATTTAGCAACTTAGATAACATGGACAAATTCTTGGAAAAACATTCCCCTCTTCTACTCTCCCTGATAGACATCAAGAATCTCAACAGACCCATAGCAAATGAAGAAATAGACAAGGTTATTGAGGGATAACCACAAGAAAAATCCTCTGGATGAGATGGCTTTACAGGAGAATCCAACCAAGCATTCAGAGAAGAACTGGCACAAGTTCTTCCAAAACATAGAAAAAGAGGGCAAGCTCCTGAACTCCTCCTCGAAGCTAGTATAACACTGATACTGAAACCGGACAAGGATCCCATGAGAATTGAGAACTACAGACCACTAACCCTAAAGAACATTGATGTAAAATTCCGTGCAAAAAAAAAAATACTGACCCATAGAATACAAAAGTATATAAAACAAATAATTCACTATGACCAAATGGGTTTCATATCAGGATGCAAGGGTGGTTCAAAACATGAAATACCATTAGTATCATTGACCATATTGACAAGAAAATTATAAGAACCACATGATAATATTGGTAGATGTGTAAAAGCATTTGACAACATCCAACACCAATTTCTGTTTAAGATACTTGAGAAGATAGGAATAGAAGGAAAATTCATCAAGATAATACAAGCTATATATGAAAAACCAACAGCCAACGTGGTAGTCAATGGAGAAAAGACAAACACAATCCCACTGAAAAAGGGGACCAGACAAGGATGTCCCTTGTCTCCACTCTTATTTAATATTGTACTGGAGGTTTTAGCTGACAGCATAAGTCAAAGGAAAAACATCAAAGGTATTCACCTGGAGAATGAATAGGTGAAACTATCATTCACAGATGATACGGTCTTATTCAATGTAAAATCCCAAAAGCTCCACAAGGGGATTACTGGAAGCAATAGAGGAGCGTGGCAGGGTGACAAGATATAAGATCAACAATCAGAAGTCTATCAGACTGCTATACAAATCAGATTAGGCCACAGAAGAGGAAATAAAATTGTGGTACCACTCGCAATAGCCAAGCACAAATGGAAATATCTAGGGATATACTTGATTAAAAGAAAAAAATATCTACATGAGGAAAATTACAGAACACTATACAAGAAATGAGTATCCTCAACAAATGGAACTCTATTTCATGCTTTTAGATCAGAAGACAATATAAAAAGATGTCAGTTCTACCCAAGGCACTATATAAGTTTATTGCAACACTGATATAATTGCTCTCATCTTTCTTAATAGAACTGGAAAAACTGATTATCAACTTCATATGGAGAGGGAAGAAGCCCAGAGCTTGCAGAGAACTCCTCAACAAGAAGGACACAGTGAAAGGGCTTGCTTTACCTGACTTTAGCACATATTATACAGCCACAGTGGTGAAAACAGCATGGTATTGGCATAATGATAGACCCTCAGACCAATGAAAAAGATCTGAAACCCCCCAAATAAAATGGTCAGCATACAGACAACTGATGTGTGATAAGGGTCCAAAAAATGTCAAAAGGGAAGCAGATGCCCTCTTCAAATTGTGCTGGAAAAAAATGGATATCTACCTGTAGAAAAATGAAGCAAGACCCTTACCTCACTCCATTCACTAGAATAAACTCAAGATGGATCATGGACCTGGAAGAAAAATCCCAAATTATTGGAGCAATCATGAGCGAACTAGGACCAACCTGAGAACATTGGAACAAGGATTGCATAGGTTATCAGAAATAGGGAAGGACATAAACAACAAAGGAGGAACAAATTGACAAGTGGGATATACTGAAGATAAAATACCTGTGTACATCAAAAGAATTCACTGAGAGTAATAAGAGAAACCAAGAATTGGGAAAACATCTTCAGCAATGGCAAATCAGATAAAGGCCTTACTACTAAAATCTACAATACCCTGATAGCTTCCAAAAAGAGCAAAACTAATTCCCCACTGAGGAAGTGGTCAAAGAACCTGAATAGAAGTTTCACAGAGGCAGAAATCCAAATGGACAATAGACATATGAGAAAATGTTCACAATCAAAAGTTGTAAGAGAGATATAAATCAAAACAATAATGAGATACCATCTAACACTCCCAAAGAGAGCCCAATTCAAAAAATCAGAAAGGATCAAGTGTTGGAGGGAGACAGGACTCTTATCCACTGCTGATGGACCTGTAGATAAGTACAGCCAATATGGAAATCGATTTGGTGATATCTAAATCAGCTGGAAATTGAGCTACCATATGAACCAGCAATCCCCCTACTGGGCATATAACCAGAAGAGACAAGCAACAAATGACGAGCAGATATCTATGTTCCATTGTTCATCACAACTGACAAATGGATTAAAAAGCTTTGGTACATATACATATATATAATGGAGTACTATGTATCGTTGAAAAGTAGTGACAAACACATGAAACAGATTGCCGCATGGGAAGAACTGGAGGAAATTATGCTAAATGAAGTAGGCTAAGTGCCAAAGAACATGTAAAACATGAGTCCACTGAGGTAAAATCTTTAAAAAATGCAAAGGGGGCATACGGAAAATGCTACTATATAAAGAAATTCCTGTGGGGGAGGCCCAGGTAGTATGGCAGAGACCAGACAAAATCCAGGGCTACATATGGTAGTCAACTGTGGTGGTGGTGGGGGAGATGGCAATGTCTTGGAGAGGGAATGGGGAACTAACCTACCCAAGGGGTTTATATCTCCACAGGGAAAGAGGGATCAAACTTAAACCTGTGTTCCAGAATGTAAACAAACTGTGATGGCATGGAGCGAGTGTAGGGGTCTGATGGCACCACCCCAAACCTAATTATGTGGACAGCCACCTCTCACCCCAGGGGAGTCTGCTTTGGAGGACAGCACTGAAGCTGCAGCATGGGGGGGCATGCCTGGCCAGAGCACATGAGAACAAGTGAATCGGGCAGAAAAGGGAATGGAGTGCATCCTGTCTCATGAAGCCTCTGGAATGATATCCCCACTCAGAGCAACCAATGCCCAGAAAGGATCATAAGGTCAGCCCCACTATGAAGCATGGTGTCCCTTGGTGTCCCACGGACCTACGGGGACCACAGTGGAGAAATAGGTTCGGGATTGCACCCTGTCTGACCTAAGTACACCATGACAAAACACTAAGGGTGTGTGCAACAGAGCATGGAGTTCCCGAGGGAGTGCTAAGGATATTCTGTGGGGCCAGGGTGTGGCACACCATCCGACTCAACCAGGGAATACTCCTTGAGGTCAACAAGCAGACTCTGAGCTATTTACAGGTTTTCTTTTTTCATCATTTTTATTTTTTTTTACTTATTTATAGATACATTCTTTGAGACAATGGTGTTTTTGTTGCGGTTATTTTATTTTCTTTGGCTGCTTCATCTTAGGATGTCTAGTTGGTTGGGTTTTTTTGTACATATTGTTATCTCTGCAGTTCTATCTAGATAAGATAGGCTAGATGAACATTCTGGAGGAGAAAAAATGGGACTGATGGTTCAATGGGGGACATGGGAGATGGGGAGGAGGGGGAAAGGAGGTGGGGTTGACCAATACAGGGATAAGGGAACAACAATGATTTAAATCAGTAACAAGATTCGTATGAGAGGCCTGATAGAGAATATTCAAAAGTATTGTAACAGAGAGAAAATACTGAAACCCAAATGGAAGTTAGGCATGCTAGTGAGACAAGAGGAAAGTAAAAGGAAATAGAGGAAAGAACTAGGGAGGAGGGGAAAGGGCATTTATAGAGGTCTAAATAAAGGCATGTACTTGGGTGAACATATTTATATGTGATATATATAGAAATAGATATATAGGGAAATAGATCTATGTGCATATACTTATAGGGCTAATAACAAGACAGCAGATGGGCAGTGGACCTCCACTGAAGTATGTCCTCAATGCAAGAACACTTTGTTCTATTATATTGCCATTCTATGATGGTCACCTTCCCAACATGATCACTGAAGACAACTGTGTGCATAAGCAAAAGTGGTGAAGAAAACAGATGGTGACCAGCTATCAAAAGATGTAGCATCTGGGGTCTTAAAGGCTTGAAAGTACATAAGCAGTCATCTACCTCAGAAGCAATAAAGCCCACCTGGAAGAAACACACCAGCCTGTGTGATGATGAGGTGTCAAAATGTTCAGGTATCTGGCATTAAAGAACTAAAAATTATATCACTATAAATGATGGGTGGTACAGATTGGGTAGCCAAAGCCTGTCAATAGGTGAAGCGACAACCTCTTACAAAGGGTTCGTAGGGAGGAGAGGAGCCAGTCAAGGTACAGTGTAGCAACTTTTCTCTAGTTCTTAAATGCTCCCTCCCACACACCATCATGATCCCAAATCTACCTTACAAATCCAGCTAGACCAGGGGATGTACACTGGAGATGGAAACATGGGGTCTTCTGGATAGATGATGCCTTCAGGATCAATGGTGCGAGTGGTGATACCAGGAGGGTGGAGGGAAGGTGATGTAGAAAGGGGGAACAAATTACAAAGATCTACATATAACCTCCGGCCTGGGATATGAATAACAGGTAAGTGGGTGAAGGGACATATCGGATAATGGACAATATGGCAAAATAATGATAATTTGCAAATTACTGAGGGCTCAATGGAAAAGGGGAGTGGGGAGGGAAGGGAAATATGTGGAGCTGATACCGGGGGCCTAAGTAGGAGAGCATGTTTCGAGAATGATGGCAACAAATGTACAAATGTGGTCTGCATACAATTGATGTATGTGTTGATCATGATAAGAGTTGTATGAGCCTCAAACAAAATGATTTAAAAAGAAAAAAGTTCTTCAAAAAAATTTTAAAACCCTATAAATAAACAAAGATATCAGTCTATATGCAATATCCCTTACAGGTGTCACCTTATGAGAGAAACATTACATTTTTTAAATATACAGTTAAATAGGTTCAGCTTTCCAGTGGACTTGCTCTTTAATCAGATATCAGGCTCTCTATGAGATCTCCGCCAAGCTCTCTATCAGGCAGCCATTCTCCATATAGTACATTTGCTTCTACTTGCTTTACTTGCTGCAGGCATTTAACTTTTGTTCTTCTCAAAATCACCGCCCCTTGGGGAAATAGACTTTCCCCCTCAATATAGAAGCTGCTGCATATAAGGAGGAATGTGTTTTGTTGTTTTTTTTAACATGATGCTTTACAAATAATTTTTAGATCCTCTGTTTCAGGTGTCCTATTGGACAATGCTTTATTTGTCTTTATATACAAGCTAAAGGAGTGGACTGAACATGTCAGGCATTTCCAGGTATATTTATATATACATACACACATGTATACACACATTTATATATATATATATATATAATAAAAAACTGTTGAGTCCAATATAATTCAGAGCAACAAAAAGAACACTGAAAAAGAACTATGCACAATATGACCATCAAATTTAGGAGCCCTGGCGGAACAGTGGTGAGATGTTGGACTGCAATCCTCAAAGTCAACAGTTTGAACCCTAGCAGCTGGAAGGGTGTAAGATTGAACTTTTTAGTCCCATAAACCATTGCAGTTTAGGAAACTCATACAGGAAGTCACAATGTATCAGTATTGACTCGATGCTAGAGAGTTTATATAATCTTTTGGAAATAGGTCATCGCTTCTTTTGTCTTCAATTCTGTTAGTGAGTTTGAAATGAGTGAACTTTGGACCATCCAATAACCTGACTTGTATAAAGTAGTTGTTTATTAAGTGAATAACTTATTTTTTGAATGAGTGAATGAATGTGTGAATAAATAGATTTTCAGAAGAAACTGTTCAGTAGTTAAGTCAAGAGATAAAATCTTCTTAAATTTCTCTTCATTTCTTGGTATTAATAAAAAAGAAAAAGTAAAGACTTGAGTAGCAGCCACTAGTGGCCTTTACTTGATATTGCTCTGGGTTTAATTTTGTTCCCCCAAATATGAACTGATATCCTAGCACCTACATACATTAAATGTATGATTTGAAAATAAGGTTTTTATGCTAATTATATAATATCTGAAAGGTATGATCATTTCTGAGTCATAAAAAGCACAAAAGAAAAACAGGAAGAGAGATTATGAAGACAAATTGTGTTAGACTGAGTTCTTTAGAGAGAGGAAATATGGCACTTGTATGTGTATGCACACAGAAAGATATTTATATTCTAAAAAGGCTTGCATAGTTCTACAATCTGGGTCAAGTTCTTAGGTCAGATGTAAACTGAAGGTTTCTCCTGACTTGTATAGCTGCTGGAGCTGAATAACAGTAAGTAGGACGATGAAGCAGGAGGGACAGAGGATTATGGATGCACAACTCAATGAATCTAAGATTCACAGAATAAATCTTAGGCATTCTGCCGAATGCTTCTGAGAAAGGCAGGCAACACAACAGGAGATTGAGGAACTGGACCGAGGACACACGGGATTCACATCCAGTAGAAGACAAAGGAGCAAGAGAGAGTTCATTTCTATTCAGAGCCTGTCTTATACAAAAGACCAATCCCCCAAGGAAATTTCATTAAGCTGCAAGCTGATTGGTAGGTTGGGATCCACACCTACTTTAGCCAAAATTTATCCAGTTGTCATAAAATCTAATCATCACAGACCATTGTCTGACCATTGTCTGACCAATGGTCAGTTGACCATTGTCAACTTGACACCTCTACACAACCATATATAATCTCCAAACAATCATAACATCACATTTTTACCTACCATAATATGATTAACACATGTACAGCCAAATAACCAATATATTGCCCCATTTTATCTTATACTTTATAAGCAAGCAAAGAAAACTATACCACACATACATAAATACAAATAAGTATTGCTCATAACAATTAAGTCCTCCTTTAGAACTACATTCTTCTAGTAGCCATTTGATATTTCCATTATCTCAGCAAGTTCCTTGCAGTGTCATGGTTCTTTGCCTATTGTGATTACCTAAAAATTAATTCCTGATAAATCTGGGCTACTAATATGGCTATTAGTAGCCATGTCAGACTTGGGTTCTGTATTTTACCATTGAATTGTATCACAAGACATGGCATTACTAAGAGACCATCAGATCCAGTAGAAGGAAAAGAGCAAGAGTTCTCATGATATTTCCCTCATGAAGATGAGAAGCTATGTTCTCCAGTTGTTGGGAGTTAGTCTCAGAGACAATGAATCATGGACAAGACAAGATGGCAGCATCCGAGAAGCTGGAGGAGACGACTTTGCCCTGATGGAGCCAGATCTCTGAAGCTGGGGCGGCCACATGGAGACCTCTGCCAGGGATGAGTTGCTTCTGCTGTTGATGGACCCTCAGCCCTGGATGTGAGGAACCATGTGGAAACCCCTGCCAGCACCAGGATTCTGCACCTACTGACCTGTGACTTCGTGAGTTGGAAGGAGACTTTATCGACTGATTTCGGGCATATGGGTTAATATCAGACTGATAACTTTGAACTGGACTGGGCTCAATGTCCTGTCCCTTTTATATATAAACTTTTTCCCTATAAATATATGCGTGTCTATGAAATTTGTTCCTCTAGTCTACCTGGACTGATACAGATGTAGAAAGATTAAGAGTGAAGGGGTGAAGTCTAGTCTGTCAAGCGGATCATAGCCAATGAGACCTCTGTGTGGGCATTCCCTTTTTCTGAGAATTCTGTGAAATCTCTTTTTTCTCCTTGGAGATGAGAGAGACTAACTGCTCACTCCCTTGGCGATGCTCTACTAACAAGATACAAGGGAGACACTCTACTGATAAGACACCTCTCTCTCTCTGCTGACTCCCTGCAAAACATCCCTGAGGAGAAGCTACATGGAACTAGCCTGATATAGCTCTGGAAACTAGAGAGGAAAAGTCACATAGAGTCCCCCAGCAGTGCTGAGATGCTTACAACACTACTGGATCCAAAGACTTTCTACCCACTGTCCTCTGATCATCCTGCTCTTGGTGTCATTGCATGTGTTTCATGAGTCTGAAGAGAACTTTACAGATTGATATAGGACATATGGGATAATATCAGACTTATGGACTTGATCTGGACTGGGCTGGCATGCTTCCTTAATATATGATTATGCTTTATACAGAAATCTCTCTTACATCAATATGAGTGTCTATGAATCTGTTTCCCTAGTCTACCTAGAGTAACATAAAAGCCAAACCCCAAGGACGCTGAGCACTCATTGATAGCTTGAGTTCCACCACTACTGTTGTCCAGTAGTATCTAGTTGACATAAATCCTAACCATCAATGGCAACCTGTACCCAACTCTTCATCATTCATAACCTCCAAACAAAGACAACAATAATATCATAATTGTGTCTAGCATATGACATAAGTAACACACATACACCTGAAACACACTAACCCTATTTTCATCTTTTTGTTTTATGAGTGAGCTAAATAATAATATTTGATAACTACATACAAATAAGAATTATTCACAGTAATGAGCGTCTTCCTTCTCTGTAGCTGACCACATGGCCATAGCTGGTATTTAGAAGTATCTTCCTTCACTATTCATTCCTTTTTTCCTTTGCCCACAACAAGTACCTTGGTGTGTCAAGGTTCCCTTGCCTTGTTGGGTAAAACAAAATTTAATTCCTGAATAGAACGCACTGTGGTTAGTAATGTGAAAATTGGTGTGCTTTAATTTACCATTGATAGTAATCACAGGATAAGATACTACTAAGAGAAGACCTGAGGAATATCCTGGACTCCAGACACCCTCTGCTTTCCCTGCATTATGCACTACTAATCCAATTTCCTCTTGGTTATCAGGATCAAACACACCACTCACTACAGTAATATTCTTTTTTTCCTGTTGATCCAGGACCATGAGAGGCCTCAAATGGTCAAAAGGCATTCTCAACTTCCAGTTCAATGGAAACAGTACTGTCTTCACGTGGAAATATTCCTCCCTTTGGAACTAACTAAGGTCCTCCAACACAAAGTGCATAGGATTGCAGGGACAGGAAGAAAAAAAATGTGATAAGTGGATGCTGTTAGGTGCTCTTGAAACAAATCCAACCGATAGTAGCCTTATGCACAATAGAATTAAACACTGCCTTTTCCTGTGCCATACCCACAATTGTTCCGATGCTTGAGCAGATTTTTGCAGCCATAATGTCGACCCATCTCCTGAGGGACCTTTCTCTCTCTTTTTTTTTTTTGCTGCCTTTCTATTTTACCAAAACATGATATTCTTCTTGAGCGACTAGTTTCTCCTGACATCATGGTCAAAGTATATAAGATAAAGACTTGCCATCCTTGCCTCTAAGGAGCATTCTGAGTAAGTAGAGTAACAGTGAATTATGTCAATCCCATCTTCACTCCTTGGCTCTTGAATCCTGAATTCTGGCTATTGGAGAAACAGCATGGAATAATGAAAAATTGTATTTGAACACATTTGAAAATCTAGAAGTGTATGAATTATTAGAAATTCAATATTTATATTGATTAACAGATTTAAAGCAGAAAGCCTCAATAAACATATAACATGAGAAGAAATATATTTATTCATAAAAAAGCAAAAGCAAGAACTTCCTACCCTCAAAAGCCCAGGTCCAGATGATTTCACTGGGAATTCTATCAAACATTTAGAGACTACTTAAAACTAATTATATACATATTTTTAATACACGCTATTGCACAATATAGAAATGGACAATAAATGATCAAATCCATTTTATAAAGTAGCTATAAATCTGATACCTAAAACAGGCAAAGATCAATAGAATAAAAAACTGAAGACCAATATTTCTAATGAACATAGAAACTGAGATTTTAAATTATATCCCAGCCAGCAGAATTCAAGAGAGCATCAGAAAATCTCTCACCATCAAGTGAGTATCATACCAAATATGCAAAAGATGTTCTATGATTAGGAAAAGTCAATGTAATTGGGCACATAACTAAAATTTTAAAAACACATTATTATATCACTTGATGCAGAAAAGATATTTGATTAAATCAATAGCCTGATAAAAAATATTTCTTTAAAAATGGATAGAAGATAAATTTTTCAATATAATAAAGTCCATATATATGAAACCAATAGCCTGCATCTCATTCAATTGACAAAAATTTAAAACATTCACTTTTCAATTGGAAACTAAACACAGATGCACCTCATCACTATCTTTATTTAATATAGTACAAGAAGTTTTAACTAGAGCCATATTAAAATAATATTAAAAGTATCCGTAGGCACCAAATAATAAATAATCTCTTTATTTGCAGAAAACATCATCCTAGGTAGAGAAAATCTCAATGATTCAATTAAAAGTGCTCAAACTTATTTTAAATATTGGCATCATAGCAGGCTATAAGATGAACAAACAGAAATCAGTTGGATTTTCGTATATTAAAGATGATGATAGTGAAAAGTGTATTAAAAGAACAATACAATTCAATAAAACTACACAAAAATAAAAAGTTTAGATAAATCTTAGCAGAGAAAAAAAGACACACAAGGAAATCTACAAAGCAATCTTTCAAAAAACCAAAAGAAACTTCACAGATCATCAAGTTAACATGTTCCCAGGTAAGCAGACTAAACATTGTCAAAATATCAACATTACAAAAACACTTTACAAATTCAATGCAATTCAAATCCAAATGCAACCTTAATTCTCTCAACAAATTGGAAAGCTAATCATCATATTATATCAGAAGAAAAGTAATCTAGGATAAATAAAGCACTAATAAAAAATAAAAATAAAGTAGAGTAATTTCACCCTCAAATTTAAAAACTATTATATAGCCATAGTAATGAAATCATCCTGGTATAATAATAGATATGAAAACCAATGGATTAGAATTAAAAAGGCAAAAATGCAGCCAATGAATTAAAGACTCTTATCTTTGATAAAGGGTTAAAACACTAAATGGAAAACAGATAGCCTTATCAACAAATGATGCTAAAAAAACTGGATCTTTCCCTGCATAAGAATGAAATAAGACCCATACCTGCCACCACGTAAAAAAAAAAAACTCAAGGTAGATAAAAGATGCAGATATAAATTACACAATTATATGGACCATTAGCAACAAAAATAGAAATAAACTTAAAAATGCTAATACAGCCAGAAACACGTGATCAAATAAATGAAAAGTATCCACACTATAGAAAACAAATGAAAAACTGGAATCTACTAAAAATATGACATATATGCACATCAAAATACTTTATCAAACAAGTTATCAGAGAGTGCATATATAGAAAAAATATTTAGAAATAACATATTACACAAAGAGATAATCTCCATTTTATAGAAAACTACAACTTCTGAATGAGAAAAATTCAAAAAACAAGTTAAAAAATGGGCACAAGACATGAACAATTTACCAAAGGCCATATTTGAGTGGCCAACAAAAACATTCATTTTCAACAAAAGAAATACAAATTATAATAACAATGGGAAATCAATTCACACCATCACATTTAGCAAATTCAATTAAACAAAAGATAGTAAATTCTGGAATGGATACAGAGATATTGGAATAGCTTAAAATGCTGGTTGGACTGTAGAATTGTACAACTACTATAAAATCCGTCTGATACTTCCTTAAACAAATGCAAATACAAGTACCTTATGGTCCAGCAATCTCTTTACTGGATATATTCCCTAAACAAAAAAGAATACAACACAGACAGATATATGCAGAACTATACAACTGCATTCATTTCCATAATAAGACACATGGAAACACCTAAAAATTCTTATAACTGAAAAACGGATAAACCAATTGTGTTAGTCCAGGTAGACTAGAGAAACAAATTCATAAACATGCATATGGGTATAAGGGAAAGGTTTATATACAAGAGGAATGGAATATTGAGAAAGCATCCAACCCAGTCCAGTTCAAGGTCTTAAATACGATATTAGTCCATATGTCCGATACTAGTCTACGAAGTCTCTTTCCAGCTCACGAAGCATGTGCAATGATACCAGGATAATCACAGGGCAGTGGATGCAGAATATTGTGTATCCAGTGGCAGTAGAAGCATCCCGGCATTGGCAGGGGTCTCCCGATGGGTCCTCATTTCCAGGATTCATGGTCCTTCAGTAATAACCATTGGCAGTAGAAGCATCGCAGCACTGGCAGGGGCTGCTCTCTATGGCTTCTCCGGTTCCAGAGGTCTGGTTCCATCAGGGCAAGCCCATGTGGCTTCTTCTCCAGCTCCTCCAGGTTCCAAGACTCAGGATCTATCAGAATGCCACCATCTTGTCTTGTTAGTCGAGTGTCCCAAAGGACTGAGTTTTGTGTATTGTCAGTAGAGCATCTCCAAACAACTGAGTCAAATCTCTCACCTCCAATTGGGAAATACCACGAGACTTCCAGAATTCGCAGGAGAAAGTCATGCCCACACAGAGGCTTCATTGACTACTCATTGGCTATCTCCAGATTGACAGGCTTGACTCCACCCCTTCACTCCCAGTGCTGAAATTACTGACTGCCAGAGCAATTACGATATATCTAATGACGACTCTTTTAAATACTGCAAGACATGGATGAAAAAAACTAGAGAGCATTATGCTTAGCAGATACTATAATTACCAAAAAATCAAAGTAAAAGATGGTTTGTACACCAAAAGATAAGACTTTGATAACTACAGGGAAGCTGGAGATAGGAGAAGAACAAGTGTTGAAGAAGTGATTTAGGCAGAGGGTAAAAAAGAGAACCATATATATGGAGGTTTTAATAGGGAGTAACACCCCCAAATTCATTTTTTTATAAATCATTTTACTGGGGGCTCATTAAACTCCCATCATGATCAATACATACGTCAACTGTATGCATACCACATTTGCACACCTGTTGCCATCATCACCTCTGAAACACCCTCCCTTTACTTAGCCCTAGATATTTTTTTTTAACAAAGCAATCTTATCACCTTCAAAATACTCTCTATTAAAAAAATGCTCTCTATTAAACAATACTTTTGTCAAATGTACAATTTCATTCTTGGGAACATTTTTCAAACTCAACTGCTAGTCACCTCTTCGACTTCTTCAAATTGCTTCCCTTTTATGTCCTCCTTCATTCATGGAAACAAAAAGAAGTTGCATGGAGCAAGGTCAGGAGAGTATGGTATGTGGAGCAAGAAAGGCATGCTGTATTTTGCTCAAAACTGGCACACTGAAATGGCTGTATGTACAGGTGCATTGTCATGGTGACAAAAACCAGTACTCTGACTGCCACAAATCAGATCTTTTTGTTGCACAGTTATGCAATCTTTTCAGAACCTCTAAATAGAAAGCCAGATTAACACTCTGACCTGGAGGAACAAACTCCAAATGCACTGCAATCAATATTTTCATACATTTGCAAAGTTGATAAACCTCTAGAATGAGCTTTGTCTTTAATCAATATTGCACTATCTTTAAAATGAGAAAAAAAAAACTTACACACTTGGGTTTTCCCCATAGCATTGGCCTTGCAAGCTGTCTTCAACATTACAACAGTTTCTGTGGCATTTTTCTTGAAACAAAATTTCCCAGTCATATACTGTTCTCTTAAATAGGCCATCACAAAAAACAAAGTTCCAATGAAACTGCTTTTATGAGAATATTCATGGTGACCAGAGAGAACCTTTCCAGGATATGTCACAGGGTGCACTAACACAGTGAGTTGATTAATGCTTGCCTACTGGAGAAAATGTGTATTAAAAAATGCTCTGCTCCGCTCATGCAATTCTGGGGACTCTGGGAGTGGGATGATGGCAACCCCTCATGTTGTTGATTTCCCTTGTTGAGATAGACTGTGTGTTTTTTTAAAAACAAAAACATACCAAAAATATGTCTAGATCTTTGAATTTTATAATTTATTTATTAGTTAAGATTTTTATATTTTTATTCCTTAATCCTAAATAGTGGTTTGAGTAGCTAAAACAAAACAAAGGAAAAGTAAAACTGCAACGCATTTGTTATCTTTAGTGACAAACAAGTCCATTTCACACAAACAACAAAATAATGTATGCAATTTAATGGTTTCCACTTGGCTTTTGCTAACACAGTAGGCCTTATATCACCCTTCAGGGATCTAATATAAAGAGCCTGTAGTTGATGAGTATGTCTGGAACTGGGAAAATTACTACAGGATGATTTCAGGGTCTCAGTGGATCTCTTGAGAGATAAACCTGAACTAAGATTTCATTGATAACTTGATTCCCGTATGCTCTCACTCTAACAGTGAGGCACTCAAATTCTGAGATTTATGTGAATTTAGAGACATTATGCAGTAAATTTCCAAAAATGTCTAGTTATTTCTTTGTCTTCAATGGACACCTACTCTTTTGAAATGCTACAGATTCCACTGGGGAAGATTAGGAGAAAAACGCACAGTACACATCTTCAGTGTTTTAGTGGGATCCTTTGTCAAAGGAACCTGAACTTCTTTTCTCTCAAGGGGTCTGTAATCTGGCTGTCAAAGCTAGTAGCTGAGTGAACAGTGATAGACTGTCTTCTGGAAAGACAAGGTAGACTGTCTTTCACTGCCGTTGAGTGTTTCTGCTTGTATAAGTCAAGTAAATATTCAGCAGGTGTAGTAGATAATTTTATGTCAACTTGAAGGTGTAAGAAAGCGTAGGGTGGAATCCCACCTGCACATGGTACCTCCTTGGGAGCGTGGCAATATTTTAATTTAGAAAAACTAGAAATCTCTCTCTCTCGCTCTCTCTCTCTCTCTGTGCTTTTTAACCTTTCTGCAGGCTGGAACTCGTCATCCTACCCTGAGAGCTGCCGGCCCCTGCCTTATTTTCATGAACTCAGATCAATATGAATCAGCACCCATTGGCCCATGATCTTCCTGCATTATGCACTGTTGCATAAGTCTGCAAAGAAACTTATGTACTAATATTGGACCTTGGATTTGCTTTCATTATGTATAATTACTGCTTAATATGCAGTGCATAAGGAACATAAAGTCAGGATTTCTGATGACAACTTTAAGTCTACTGCCTATTACTGTAAACATGCACACTTTGTCTCTGTCCGCTGCTATTGGCCTGTACACTCATGAGGTCCAATCAGCCCAACCCCATCACAGGTAATTGTCTTAATTCAATTAGTGCATTTCCCACTATGAAGACTTCCTGCCATAAGATAGCAAGCACAGGAGACTTTAGACATGCTAAGGTTCCCTTTATAATTTTTGTCTTATTGTTTTGGTAAGAGGTGTACCCTGAACACACTCCCTTTGTGCTTTATGAGTTTACTCTGATAAATCCACTGGACTGTGCTAATTTTCTGAGGCCTTTGGACATTTTCTGTGGTAGTATAAAATGTACATCTGGTACTTCATGTAGATTTATTGTAGGCCATCTTGAAGCCCACATTTCCATGAACCAACCATAAAAACAACTAGATCAGAGATTCTCAAGTTTTGGGTCACAATCCATTGGGGGATTTAATGACCCTTTCACAAGGGTTGCCTAAGACCATCAGAAAACACATATTTCCACAGGTCTTAGGAACCAAGACATCACTCCTCTATCTGCCTCTAGGCAGGTCTGCCCACACGCAGATATGCAAACATATCTGTACCCCAGTGTGAAGACTTATCCATGTTCCAACATGCTTCAAGGCAAAATTTCTATAAATAGAAATAAATATTTCACAATATGTAGTTACATTTTTGAGATAAATCACTATGCTTTCATTATGTTCAATTTTTAATGATGAAAATACATAATGAAAATACAAATATATATTATAATTCATAACAGTAGCAAAATTACAGTTATGAAATAGCAATGAAAATAATTTTATGGCTGGGGGTAAACCACAACATGAGGCACTATTTTAGAGGATCATGGCATTAGGAAGGTTGAGAACTACTGTAGTAGATACTCTTCCAACCTCTTGAGCTGAAACATTGAATGAAGGATCTCTGCTTATTAGGTTCCTATTGATTAACTCACAGTGCTCCAAGCTTATATTCCTTTCACCATGAACCCCTACCCTTAAGAATATCCCCACACATATTCTCCATATTTCTGTGAACATATTTAAAATAAAAAACTTCTAGCAGTTCTTTAGTAATACAGTGCATTTCTTCCTGGTGCACAATCTAGACTTCAACTCTGGGTTCTCGCTGTGACTTAATTCTAGTTATTGTCTCTAGTTATAGAGACAATAAGGGATGTGGAAGGTATTTCTTGGGAACATGAAGAAGCATCTTATAAATCATCTCCCTCTGGCAATGTTACAGATATAGCCCTAGGTGTCATATCAGCATGCATTAATGGAGTTAACTTCCTGAAGTGGGGGTGATGGGATAATGGTTTTACAGAGAAAGTATTAATCTCTTCAAATGGGAGAGTTGGTGCTGGTGGCTGGATCAGCTCAATGAATCTTGGGGCTTAATGTCTCCATGTTCTGGATTATCAGGCCATATGTCCTAATCTCAAGTGTGAGGGTCTCATTTCTTTCCAATTAGTGTTCTCACTTTAATAGCAGACATCTATTGAGATTTAGAACTAAGCTGACTTTGTAATTCAGCTATGATATGACTCTGGTTTTCATTTTCATTAATATCAGCTCTGTTACTAGGAAAGATAAGGCTTTCTTTATGGCACAAGTGGAAACTTTGAGGTCTTTCATCAACAAGACATACCAGTCCTTAACAACTTCAATCTTTTCTCCAATTTTTTAGGATGTTAGTTAATGGTTGTTCCACTGTGAGGATTTTGAACTTCTTTACCTGGAAATATAAGCCATACTAAAAACTGTCATATTTGATCTTCATCAGCAAGTGCTTCAACTCATCCTCACTTTTAAGCCGAAAGGCTGTGTCATCTGTATACAACAGGCAGTTAATTAAACTTCCTCAATTCCTGATATCATCTTCTTCTTCATATAATCTACCAGCTCTGATTGTTGCTCAGTATAAAGGTTGATTAATATAAGGTATAAGATGATACACTTTGACACAACCTTTCCCAGTTTAAAGCATACAGAATTCCACCCCCCCTCTTTTTTCTCTCACAACGGCCTCTTGATTCACTTACAATTTCCAAATAAACACAATGGAGTGTTCTGGCATCCTCATTCTTGTCAAAGGTAGTCACAGTTTATTCTGAGTCACACAGTTGAATGCTTTTGGATAAGCAATGCACATATTTCTGGCTTTCTGGGCTTTCAGTCAAGATCCATAGAACATCAGCAAGGATAGCCCTTGTTCTAATTCTCTTCTGAATCTTGTCTTCTGAACTTCTGTCAGCTTCCTGTGAGTGTACTGCTGTAACTGCTTTTGGATGGGCTTCAATCTTTGATAGAAATGTGCTCTCAGTGATATTGTTCTATAGTCTGAGCATTCTTTTACATAACCTTTCTTTGGAATAGAAACACATATTTATCTCTTCTAAATAGTTAGCCAAGTAGCTGTCTTTGGAATTTTCTGGCATAGATGAGTGAGCACTTCATCAGTTTGCTGAAACATTTCAATTAGTATTCCATAAATTCCTAGCATTTTAGTTTTGCTAATATACTCAGTGCAGCTTAAAGCTCTTCCTTTAGTACCATGAGTTCTTGCTCATAGGCTATTTCTTGAAATGCCTTAATGCTGAATAGTTTTTTGGGGGTACAGTGACTTTACACCATTCTCCTTTTGTTTGTTTTTTTGTTTTGGGGGCATCACTGCTCTCCGGTGGTGGGAGTAGGAGGCCCAGCCCCAGTGCTGGAATTGAACCTCCGTCCCAGTGGGCCGCAGTCCCGCGTACAACCACTACGCCACCAGGGCTCAGCCCACCATCCTCTTTTTAAAAAAATATTTTATTGGGGGCTCTTATAACTCTTGTTACAATCCACATATCAACTGTATTTGACATATTTGTACAAACATTGCTATCATTCTTTTCTATACATTTACTTTCCACGATCCCTTGGATTGAGCTCCTCCTTTATTCCTCCCTCCCTTCCCTCCCCCAACATTCATAGTCTCTTGATAGTCTCTTGTTAATATTGTCAAGTCTCATTCTGACCACTGTCTCCCTTCCCCTATGTTTTCTGCTGTTATTTTCCCGGGTGGGGTGTGTGTAGTTAAGTGTCATTCATTATAATCAGTATCCCCTTCTCCCCACCTCTCCCCCCTCCCCTTTACCCTTTTGGTATCACCATTCCCATTCCTGCTCTTGAGTTTCATGTGCTGTGAGTTTTATCTCTTGCCTATACCAATGCACATGCTCCTGTCTAGTCCAGTGTGGAAAACAGCACTGAGGTCATTCAAGTTGGAGGTGAGGAGACCTCAAGGCATCAGAGGTATATTATGTGATCCATCAGTCCTCTATGGAACCCTGCTTGACCCATCCCCAGCATGTGACCGCTGTAGGGTATGGTTTACTACCCACAGATATGTTTTCGGTCTCCACTCCAATCCCCTCCATTCTCAGCAAATGCTTTTTTTGTTGTTTCTTGTGACATATCTTCTCTTAAAGCTTCTTTTATCATCTGATATTTTGCCCATAGAATCTTTCGATCTTGCAACTCAAGGGTAGTTTCTCTTTAAATTCTTTCAGAATAACATACTCTGAGTACGTTTTTCTTTTCTGGTTTTCTTACTGTAGGTTTTGTACATTTCATTACAATATTTTACTTTGCCTTTGTGAGCAGCCCTTTGACATTTTCTGTTCAGACCTTTGACTTCATTAATTCTCTGACGTGCCTTAGCTATGCTCTGATTAAGAGCAAGCTTTTGGACTGCTCACTATTAGGCCATAGTTTGAAACTCCTTGGGAGAAAGATGAGAGCTTTTATTACTGCAAAAAACACAGTCTCTGAAACTCACAGGGGCACTTCTACCCTGGCCTATGAAAAGGCATCAACTAATTTTTAGCAATTAGGCTGTCAATATTTATGTGTTTCATTTTTTACCCCTTCTAATTTTCCCCAGATCCATACTCAGTAAATTCCACATTTCAGTTATTATTGAATTTTACATATGCTTCTTCTTTTCTTCAGTTGCTTGCCAGCAAACAAAGTTTAGAAAATAATCAGAAAACAACAGCATGAGTGTGGTAGGTCCATAACCTGTTATCAATTTGATAGTATTATGAGTGGATGAGTGAGGTTTAGCTTGTCAACCAGGTTGCAGCTTGATGACATCATGTGGAGGTACTGAGGAGATACATAGCACACCAGCGGCGGAACACATACTCACTCCCTGGGAGACATGCTTCTGAGAAGCTATACTGAGCTACCATGATAAAAGCAGCACCCTCGGGGCTGAAAGCACCACATGGAGACCCACAAACCTACTGAGAGGTTTCTGTTACCACTGGATCCACAAGACTTTCTACCCACTAATCTCTGGCCTCTCATTTCCCAACATTTCACGTCATTGCATAACTGCATGAGTCTGAAGATGAATTTATGGACTAGTATCAACATATGGGATAATATCGAACTTATGGACTTTATCTAGACTGGGCTTGGATGACTTCTCAATACTCAAATGGTCTTGTATATAAAGTTCTTTCTTACACACATATAAGTGTCTATGAATTTGCTTCTCTAGCCTGCCAAGATTAACACATTACGGTACCTTGGGAGTGGGGTACTAGAGAAACAAATTGTAAAGATGAGAGTGGATCTATGTTTGAATTCTGCCTCATGGCTGTATTTCTTATTTGGCTAGTCAGAGGTCAGATGTGTCCATGCAGCTTACTGGGTTGTTTTCTGGAAAGAACATGGGAAATTAAAGTTTTGGTTATTTTGTGCGGTGGTTGTCTTTGATTAATCCTATATGAAATGGTGAAAATGATTGTGATAAATGTGAAACCCAAACTTGGGTGGCAAAATTGTTCCTTGAATTTTTCAAAGCTACTCACTCACTGAGTAGCTGACAGAAGTTCAAAATGGCTGACAGAAAACCTTGCTCTGGTTTGATGTTTTCAGAGGCCTAGTCACATATTTTGTATAAATAGAATTCTTTAGATAAGAATTTAGATAAGCTAAATAAAGCTTGACTGTTTTAAGGATTGAAATTAGCATCTGATTGTACCTTGTTTATATTGATTTCTTCTGCTTATTATTGTTGTTATAATGATTAATAGAAATGACTGTTGGGAAGTATTGACATTGAAACAGACAGCTTGTCTTCAGTCATCAAAATTGAAATTTTACATGGGTTTAGGACATGCCTGCAAATAAGTCTTTGAAAAGATATGCCCCACCCAGTGCTTTGGAGAACTCAAGATATTTGCATTCCAAGAGACTTGCATGAGGATTGTGGATAGATTGAAGAAAAAAGGAAAACCTCTCTAGAAGTTTGAACTCTAATAATTCTTGCCAGAAGATGGGAAAAAATCTAGAATCATGAAGAAAAATCTTCTCTAGGACTTAATGTTAAAGGAGACCTATGAGCAGGCTGAAATGCCTTCTAGTTGACCACCTGGATCCACTTGCTGGGTGGAAGTGGGAGAAAGGCAGCAATAAAGAGATGGATTGTGACTGACCACTGACATCCGTGGACCTGCTTTACAGGAACTAGAGGGGATAAAAGCAGGTTGACTGGTATGAAGTGAATGTCCTAACCCAATGAGACTAGAACTGCTGAGAATGTGTGATGGGGCCATGGGGTAAAAGCAAGGTGACCTCTGGTGAGGTTAAGTGCGGCAGTCCACATTAAGTTGACCAAAACCCAATCAAATGAAGAGAAGATTTTCCAGCCAGTGAACTGCTGCATTTTCCTGCAAACTTTATGAATGGCCTATCCCGATTTGACTTTGTTTATGGATGCAGACTTCACAAAGTTCCAAGTGGAATGAAGAATCTTCACATTCAAGCATATGATTTTTGCCTTAGAGCACTAGATTAATGTAAGAGTGCAGTATAGAAATTAGATACCCAAAATTGGGGGGATAGGAAATGAAGGCTTAAAAAATCATATATGTGTGAGACTATAAGGTGAAAGTATTAATTAACTGCAATTGTTAGGTAAAGGATATTGCTGCTTTTCACTTATAAAATATTATGCTTAAGGGCTGAGCCCCGGTGGCATAGTGGCTGTGCGTGGGACTGTGGCCCACAGGGATAGAGGTTTGATTCCAGGTCCACGGAGCAAAGACTGGGCCTCCTACTCCCACCACCTGAGGGCAGTGATGCCCCCCCCAAAAAAATATATTATGTTTAAATAAGACTTTGGCACATATTGAATTGTATGCAGGATGATTTTACCCTACCAGGTACAGATATTATTTGATTACTGTTTTTTGAAAATTACATATGACTAAAAATTTGTATGAAAGTGTCAAATTGACAAGATAGTTACATAATCTGTGGTAGTTACATAATCTGTTGTCAGTTTGAGAAGACTGATCATAATGATAGACACATAACAACAGAAATTATGGGGGAAGAGAGACAGTGGTCAGTGTAAGATGTCAAAATAATAGTAATTTATAATCTATCAAGGGATCATGAGGGGGACAAGAAAGGGTTGGGGGGGAGGAGATGATAACAAAGGGTTACGAGTAAGTAATTTCCCAGTAAAGAAGGATGGCAACATATGTATAAATATGCCTGTTACGATTGATGAATGGATTATAATGAGTATTTTAAGAGCCATCAAGAAAATGATTTTTTTTTTTAAGAGATGGAAGGGGTGGAGATTAGCCTGTTAATCAGGTTGCAGCTTGATGACCTCATTTGGAGGTACTAAGGAAGATAAATAGCTTGCTGGATACAGAACACATACTCACTCCCTGCAAGACGTGATTATGAGCAGTCACACGGAACAACCATGATGCAGCCAGAACCCTGGGAGCTGGTAAAACCACATGGAGATCAATGCCAGCAATGAGAGGTCTCTAGCACCACAAGATCCACAAGTTCACACCCACTGGCCTGTGATCTTCTTGCATTCAGTTTCATTGCATAGCTGCATGAGTGTGAAGAGGAATTTATGGATTAGTATCGATATATGGTATAATATCAGATGTATGGACTTGATCTTAATTGTCTCGTTTGCTCTTATATATAGTTATTTCTTACACACATATAAGTGTCTATGAATTTGATCTTCTAATCTACCCAGACTAACACAAAGAGTGGGAAGCCTTAGACAAAAATATTTCTCGGATTATATATCAAGTTCTGTAACAAGAGCTTGACACTTCAAATGCCCCAAGAAGGCATAGCCAAAGTCAGTTCCTTAAAATGTAGCCTGACAGAATGTGTTCCATAAAAATGACAAAAATATAGTGTCATTATATGTTACAGCTTGAGAAACTTTCTGATATTGAACAAAAAGTCTGACCTAGATTCTAAAAATTGCTTCTTCTCTGAATTAGATCAGTTACTATTTCCTAAGTGCTCCCATTGCATTGTCACTTGAGAAAAGACACCTGCTTACCTCAGTCAATTAGTTCATAAATTAAGAGTATTTTCTCTATGCAAAAATTTGAAGTAGGAATACCTGTTAATCAATGCAAACACCAAAATCCATAATTTTTAAAACAAGCACATCGCTCACCTGGGGCAAAGTGGGGTTTATTAAGTGTTTCAAGGTTTCTAAATTCATTGCAAGCAAAGAAATTACACTAAAATTTAGAATTCACAAACCAAAATTAGATGCTTAATAGAATTTAATGAGGTTTCTAATTCAGACATCTTAGAATCCTGTCATTTAACATGAATGCTCATGTACAGAGAAGTGGCATTCCCATAATTTTAATGCATAGTTTTTGTGAACTAATGGATAGAAAAGCAGTAATACTACAACTTGTTAGCAACAGAAAATTTGCCAGTCTGGGAAAAAGAAGTCAGGTCCATCAACTTCTGACTCTTAAAGTTTATCTGGATATTCATAGATATAATATATTCATATGTGTATGAATGTTTTAGAGAAGCAGTGAATTCTCAGCCCTATTTTAGATAAATATTTTTGTTATGTTTTTAAGGACAAGTTTTCTATTAAAATTAATTTTATAAAATATTTTGCAAAATAAATTATAATAATAATACTATTCTTCATAAATATAAATATTGAAATAATTGAAATTAATATGGGTTTTCTTTCCATTGAGAGAAGGATATGAGAATCAATAATTTTCAAAAATGATCACATCAGCCTTCTTTAATTTGGCTGAATCACAGGAGAGTTTGTTGATATGATGCTTTAAAATTTGATTGTCCACAGATCATATGTAATTTCGAATGATGAGGAGACACTCCTGGTAAGAAACAATGCTTTCTTTTTCGTCTGATTCGTCCTTGATCTTGTTCCAGGGCATATCAATTTAGAAACACTCATTACTCATGATTGCTTCGGGAAACAAATTCGGCAAGAATACATGCTAATTATGTGTTTTACAGGTTTATGATAGAAGATTAAATTTTAAAAGATGTTGATGCTTCCATTAACAGGTCGTGATTTGTAAAGTGCACTCTTATCTTGTGCTTCTGACCTTTGGCCAAGCCCCACCAAGTCTAAGGGCCGTGTTTCTCTCTTATTCTGTTCCAGATCAGCTTCAAAGCAAGGGGGAAAATAACAATCACAAAAGATACATTTTTCCTGAAATTCATCATGTCCTGAATCCCAGCAGGTGAGAGGAACATGAGGAGGAGAAGCACCCAGCTTTAACTTTCCCAGTACTCTGCCAGGAACAAAAAGTGAGAACACAAACAAAATAAATGAACAAATTAAGACAAAAAAAACATGATTTATCCTGATTTTTCTTATCACCTCTTTAAAACTACATTATCTCCATCATGATTTTGGGTTTACTAACACATCTGGTCCCCCCCCCCCCCGCCCCCGCCCCAAACAATGCTCAGGGTGCAGAAGGGGGGAGAAGGGGGGAGGAAAGAAGCAGTGATGGAATTAGAGAGGCTGGGGAGGATTTAGAAAGGTGCTGCCACCCCAGGGGATGCAACCATTGTAGTCACAGAACAAATGTGTGTGGACTGTGGGATGGGAAACTCACATGCTCTATAAACTTTCCCCTAAGTTACAGCCCGAGTTAAAAAAAAATGTTAAAGACAGCTGAAAAAAATCTTCCAAGAAGTGAGGGATCTTTGAGGTCACAGACAGCCAGTGGCTAAGGGGGAGTGCTTTAGCAAGATGGTTTGGGTATGGGATTGATAGTCCTTGAAGAACAATCATGCCTGGAGGTGGCATATAAACACTCCCTGCCATCAACTCAACTCTGACTCATGGCACCCTGGTCAGACACAAAACCGCCCTTGTGGGTTTCCAAGACTGTAACTCTTTATGAGAGTCAGAAGTCTCATTTTTCTCCCCAGGTGGTTTCAAACCACTGCCCTTGCAGTTAGGACCCTGAAACACCACCCACTACACCACCAGGGTGATGTTTAGGTAACACATGTGGTAAATAATTCCAGGATCTCTGGAGTGTGCCAACAAAATGGAGAATATACTGTATATACTTGTGTATAAACCAAATTCTGTTCCTTGGCCGATATTCGGGTCGATATTCGGGTCGGCTTATACTTGAGCATATACGGTAAGTGTTCACAACTGTGGGTCCTGAGATCAACGTAAGAATGTGTGAGAGGAGAAAGGAAGAGACTATAGTAGATGAGGCCACAGTCACCATGAAGCACCCTTTTCTAGCATAGAAGTGTCAATGATTTTGACAACTCATTGTGTGGACTGTTACCATGAAAATATCTGGGTTTTATCTGTATTAGAAAATATCAAATGAATTAAAAATATTCCAACATTCATTGTGTAAAAAAAATTGAAAGCAAAATATTTTTTTCTCTTTCCATTAAAAAAAATGGTCTGAAAAGTGAAAAAAAAAAATAGACAAAGCAGGAGTGAGTTCATACAAAGGTTTGGGGGAGGATGTGGAGAAATCACTCTTTGTTTGCTTGTGGGAATATAAAATGTTATCGCCACCATAGAAAGAGTTGTCGTTTCCTCAAAGAAGTAAACATACTAGTATCTCATAGTGTACAGTGACTATGTAGAACTAATGCCCCGTCCTTCACTGGAGGACTGACTGCTGACTTCTAGCTGTTGGCTCTGCAGTTAGCAGCCCACCAGGTAACACCAAGCCACCAGGACTCACTCTGAGTCAGAATGGCTTGCTGTCAGTGCCTGTAGGATTTGGGGGGGTTTTGGTGTTACCATATGATCCAGAAATCCCAATTTCAGAGTATAAACCTATGGAAAAAACTGAAAACAAGAATGAAAATTATTCTATATAAATGCTTATTGCAACTCTATTCACAATAGTCAAAAGATGAAAATAGTGTATATGTTCATCAACAGAAGCGTGCCTAAACAAAACACATCGTATATCAAAAATGGAATATTATTCCACTATAAAGTACAGAATGGAATTTCTAATACATGATGCAATTTCTAATACATGGATGAAACTTGAAAACATGTGGAGTGAAATGAGTCAGATACAAAAAGACAAACATATACTACCGCCTATGTGAAATATTTAGCAATTATATACAGACCAATGTTCAATTAGTGGTTATCGGAAGTGGGTGAGAGGAAGGCAATTATAGGATGGCTCATTGCTACGGGTACACTAAGCTGCATTAAGAGTGATTTACAAAAATTAAAGAGTGATTTACAAAATTGGGGCAGATGGGGATGATTATTGAATGCTATGATAAACATATCAATGATGTACATGTGAAAAAAATTGAAATAACAACTGTTTTGTGAGATACTTTTATATTATTTTATGTAACTAACAAAGCATTTGGAAAATTCTGTAAAGCACAATTAAACATAAATATAGGGGTTCTATTAAAATTCTCATAAAATAAACAACTATGAAAATAAATTACCAAAACTAATCAGGCTGGGATCTCTCCACCTGCCAAAAAACATTTATTTAATGGGATGGAAAATATTGCAAAACATTACTATGTCTTGGTAAACATGTCCACTTAAAGAAAAAAAGTCTTCCATTTCCCCCAAGTGAGAAATTTTTAATACATCATTGTATAAAGCAGATGTACTGTTGTTTTAACAGCTTTTAAAGATTTAAGGCAGAGTTCAGAAGCTACATAGCCTATTAATATTGTTTTGCTTCTGCGTTTATTTCTGTGATTTGAATAAACTAATTATGCATTTGATTTCTGTATGTGGACATTCCTCATCAGCCTTCTCAAAAGATACTTTGTAATTAATAAGCTTTCTACCAATATTAGTGCTGATATTTAGGGTTGATCAAAAACCTAGTACAGTGAACATTTCAAGTTTTAAAAAAAGCTAGTTATGACCAAATATAGAAATAAAAAACATAGTCAATTTAATTATTACTTTGAAAAAACACATAAGAAAAATACAATACGTAGTTTCAGAAATAAATGTGTCTAAAAATTTCAATAGCTGAAAAAACAACAGTGCCATTGTGTTTAGACAATAAAAAGATGCTCTATTGATAGTCTTAAAAAGAATGGACATTCCAGAACATATCCCTGTGCTCATGTGGTAGCTGTACATGGATCGAGAGAGGCAGTTGTGCAAGGAGAACAAGGGAATACAGAGTGATTTAAAATCAAGAAAGTTCTGTGTCGGGGTTGTATCCTCTTACAATACTGATTCAATCTGCATGCTGAGGAAATAATCAGAGAAGCTGGAATATAAGAATAAGCACATGGTATCAAGATTGAAGAAAGGTTGATCAGCAACCTACAATATGAAGATGACACATCTTGCCTGCTCAAAATGAGAAGGAACTGAAGCACGTGCTCATGAAACTCATGGATTGCAGACCTCCATATAGATTACAACTCCATGTAAAGAAAACCAATATCCTCAAAACTGGGCCAATAAGTAACAGTATGATAAATGGAGAAGGTACTAAATTTGTCAAAGATTTTGACTAGTTTAGATCCCCAATCAATGCTCATGGAAGCAGAAAGTCAGGAAAATAAATGGGTGAATTCACTGCATAAGATCTCTTAAAAGAGCTAAAGAGATGAATATATATATATATATATATATATGTGTGTGTGTGTGTGTGTGTGTTTGTGTGTGTGTGTGTGCATGTCATTTATCAAGTGTTCACAAGGAGCTGATAAGGGCTCAAATAGAAAGATAATGTTTGGAAAAATATATGGCAACGTACATATGCATTTGCTTGATATAATTCACTTATGGGTTGTTAGAATATCTGTAAAATTCCTAATAAAATGATTTCAATAAATAAATGAAGTATTAAAAAGTTGGGTCCTTACTTTGAGAACTAAAGTACATCTGACCCAAGCCTTGATGTTTTCTTTTCTTTTTTTTTTTGCCATGATGTTTTCAATTGTTTCATATGCATGTGAAATTGGGAACTTGCATGAGGAAGACAAAAGAAGAATCGGTATGTTTGAATTTATGGTGCTAGTGAAGAATATTGAAAGCCTCATGTGTTAGTCCGGGCAGACTAGAGGAACAAATTCATTGATATGCATATGAATATAAGGAAAAGGTTTATATATAAGAGAAATAGAACATTAAGAAAGCATCCCAATCCAGTCCAGTACTAAGTCATAAGTCGGATATTAACTCATATGCCCGAGAACAGTCTATAAAGTCTCCTTCTGACTCACGAAGTCACAGGTCAGTGGGTGCAGAGTCCTGGCGCCCACAGGAGTCCCCTCATGGCTCCTCGCTTTCAGGGCTCAGGGTCCATCAACAACATCCAGTGGTGACAGAAGCAACTCATCGTGGGCAGGCCCTCCATGTGGCCTCTCCAGCTTCAGAGGTCTGGCTCCATCAGGGCAAAGTCATGTGACTTCTCCAGCTCCTCAGACACTGCCATCTTGTCTTGTCCATGATTCATCATCTCTGAGACTATCTCCCAACAACTCGGGAGATAGCCTCTCATCTTCACGAGGGAAATATCGCGAGATTTCTCAGATGTAACAGGAGAAAGCCATGTCCATACAGAGGCCTCGTTGGCTACTAAATAGCTATCACCAGATTAACAGGTCAGACTCCACCCCTACATCTCATTACCACTCATGACATGACTGTCACACATCAAAAATGGGTAAAAGAACAAACAGGTCTGCCTTGGAAGAAGATATTCAACTGGTATGCTCCTTAGAAGCAAAAATAGTGGGACTATGTCTTACATACTTTGGAGGTGTTAGGAGAAACTGTCCCTGAAAACTGACATTGAGTTGGTAAAGCAGAGAGCCAGCAAAAAAGAGGAAGACTCTCCACAAGATTGATTGACATAGTGCCTACCACAAAGGGATCAAACAGAACAATTGTGAGGAACTGGCGCGAGCTGGCAGTGTTTCATTCTGTTGTACCTATAGAGACTGCAGAAGGTACATAAGGTCATGAATTACTTGGCAACATTTAACAATTGATTAACACATATTCAGTCCCCTAAGAAAATTACAGGTCTTACAAATTATAATTTTCAAAGTTAATATCATTATTTTAAAAGAGCCCTAATAGAATGTTGGCATGCCTTTGCAGTTGCTGACTGAAAGGTCAGCGTTCTGGACCCAAAAGACATCCCACTGGAGAAAGATGAGGCTTTCAGCCACTCTCAACATGGGCTGCCTTGAAACACTTCAAGGTCACATCGAGTCAGAATCAAGTCCACAGCAGTTGGTCTTACTGAGTTATCATTATGTTGGTGCCTTACCAGGAGCCCTGGTCTCCAAAAGCAAACATCAAACAAACAAACAACTCCACCTCATGTCTATCCAGCCTACGCTGACTCTTAGTGACACCCTGTGGTTTCCCCAAGCTGCAACCATTCACTGGAGTAGAAAGCTGTCTTTCTCCCACAGAACTTCTGGTGGTTTCAAACTGCCGGCCATGTGGATCACAGCCCAACGTGGAACCAGTAAAGCACCATAGCTCCAAAGAAACCCGAATAGTGCTAGGCTTTTACTGTCTCAAAAACCCTATCTAGGATGATAGCATTTGATGTCATGAAACTTGACTTGATGACAATGAGTTCGAGTTTATGGTATCATTTTAGGAGGCCATGGTGGTTAAATAGTAGAATTCTCCACTTCCATGAAGAAAAGGTGAGTTTGCTTCCTACCCAGTGTACTGGAAGCATAGCTACCGCCTGTTTGCCACTGGAGTAACTTCAAGTCTAAGAATTAACTTGGAGCTTCTAGACTCTAATGGTCTAAGAGGAAAGATTTAGGCTTCTACAACTTGAAATCATCCAAAGAAAATCGCAGATATCAAATTTTACTGTATTGATCATAAATTGTGGCCAATCCAATGGGAGCTAGCAAAAACATGTGTTTTATGTTGGCATACAATTGCTGCAATACATCATCTAGGACATTTTCTCTTCATTATATACTTCTCTGGCTCTTTTATATTTCTTTAATGTGCCTTCATGTTTCAGTGGTTTGTGTGTTTCTGTGACGATGAAAGCTCTATCACTTGTATTCCAAATGCCAGCAGGAGCTCCCGAAGTTAACAAGTTTCAGCAAAGCTCCCAGACTAAATAGACTATGAAGAAGGAAACAGCTGTCAACTTCGAAAAAATTAGATGCTGAATACATTATGCATAGCATTAAAATATTGTCATACATTGAAAGCCTAAGGAACACAGGCAGAATATTATCAGAGATAGTGCCATAAAATGAGCCTTTCAGGTCAGAAGTCCCCCAAAATATGACTGGGGTGGCTGAGCCCCAGTGGCGCAAGTGGTTGAGTGTCGGACTGTGACCCTCAGGCTTGGCGGTTCAAATCCAGAGGCGACTCTCAGGAGCAGCGCTGGGTAATTCCCACGACCACCAGAGGGCAGTGACGCCCCCAAAAAATATGACTGGGGACCAGATGCCTTATGAAAATATAGTCAACTGGTGGAGAAAGGGAAGATGGCATCCAGTTAGATTTACCTTCCAGAGTTCCTGTTGCCAGACTAGAAGATTAAGAGGTAAGGAGAATAAGAGGGGGAGGCCCATTTCTAAAATTAGAATCAGGGTATTAGGGTGTGGTGCAGAACCCTGCTTTGTTTGATTTTCCCTCACAAAGTAAGCCAAGAACACATTGATATGCTCTTGGTTCATTGTGCTGGGCCTGCAGGCTCCACCAGACCTGAGCCCCTTCCAAGTTCCTAATCCCACAGTGAGCAGAGAGATCTTCCCAGGCTGTTGTCTAGAGTAATCCCAGACTAGCAGAAAGTCTCTGAAGTCACAAGACCCTACACCAGAGCCCCCTGCAACGTTTGTTACTTTGAACTCGCAGTATAGGGATGACACGGGTAGCTATAGATTTGCAGCAATTGAAAAGATATTGGGAAAATTACCTCTGTCAGATCACAGTCTGGCAGAGCATAAATGGGTAGCAGATAGCCGGGGAGATTGGCTGTGTGATTCGGGGTGTGGGGGGTGGGGCAAATTCAGTTTCATTTGTCCAAGAAAAAAACAAAACCTCTCTGATAAGCTATATCTCCTCCCCTGGGGGTCTACATGGCAGCTCTGGAATCAGAGCACCCCAAAAGCCCAATATAAAAAACAGAAAAATATTTTCTTGGTAAAAACTTTAAATCCCAGACACATTATATAACTCTAAGACAAACTTACAGAAGATGTCTTTAAATATACATTAACATAACAAGGTAGTCCGAGTTAAGGAATGCGAGAAGATTCCACAGAACATAGCCCAGAGGCTTTCAAAATAACAGATTCTCTGGGGCAAACATCAGTCTCCGAACAGCTTCATAGAGCATAGAGGCTAATTTAATTCAATTCCCATACGCCGCGGGGAAAAAAAGCAAAAAAACCCCAAAACTTTCCTGAGCTACTGCGGCATCAGCAGTCAGTCTCAGTACAAATGAGGGCAATGCCAAAAGCCAATAGGGGTAGCTACCGTCTAAACGCAGTGGACCTACACAGAGCTGAGGAAATCCTGCCTATCGCTTATGGTCCGTCTCATGGCTGGGGATCCGTTGACTAACTTGGGGCGCGGCACGTGGCTGAGCGAGCTTCCTCCAGCCTGCTGTGGTGCTGTATACGGCATAAGACAGCTATACCAGGCATCGTCAGCATTCCGCTCTGCGGCGGGCAAGAACTTCTGCCTAACCTCCGCTGTGATCCTATCTACAAGGTTAATTCTGACCAGCATCTGTGGGACCTTACAATAAAAGCGGGCACACCACCCTGCCACCTTGAGGCAAGACTGAAACCTCTCCAGCCACAAGGTCAGGCAATCAGGGTTCGGCTATTTCCTTACTTACTATTCTTTATCCTCTCTCTTTATTCTGTACCTCTACTCTTTTTCCGACCACCGTCAGTCTCAGTGGGCTCAGTGGTGTTTTGTTTTCTTCTTTCTTTTCCTTTTTTTTCTCCTTCTCTCCCTCTCTTATTTTCCTTTCTTTCACATGCCACTGTTAGCTCCCAGCATCCTATGCCTAGGGAAACTCCACCCAGCCAGCAGGGAGAGCCTGAGACTGCCCTCCATGGCAGTGCTGCACACAACATAGGGCAGCGCTGCACACAGCACTTCAGGGACTCCATTATCTCTTTGTCGTTTTTTTTTAATTTTAATATAGTTTTAATCTCTTTTTTTATTTCTTATTTTTCCTTTTCTTCTCTCTCTTCTCGCTATCCTGCCACAATCTTAGCAGGCTTGCTTTTTCGTTTCTGTTGTTTTCTTTTTTGCATGTGTTAGCTTGTTCTAATTTTTGTTCCTGTCTTTGTTTTCTCTTTTCTCTCTTTTCCTTCTCTTTCCTCTCTCTTTCCTTTCACACTTCACTACTGGCCCCGAGGACACTTCCCTGTACGTAAGGCAAATCCAACTGCCCACTTGGGAGTGCTCCCTCCTACACTCTTTGCTTTACACACAGATGAGGAAATCGTATCCATTCACCAATGTACACCAACAACCTTGGGATACACTCTGCAAGTGGCTGGGGGAACTTCCGTCTATATCCCAAGGTCCTACAAGTGGCTGCGGGGAATCCTGCCAACCATTTGTAGTGTTCCGTGCTGTTGCAGCATCATTCACACAACCACACAGTGATCTCTCCAACGAGGCTAATATCTCCTGCTATCCCAAATGCTCTACACCAGAGGTTCTCAACCTTTCTAATTCCATGACCGTTTAATACAGTTCCTCTTGTTGTGGTGACCCCCAACAAAATTATTTTCATTGCTACTTCTTAACTATAATTTTGCTAATTTTGTGAATTGGGCAGCCCCTGGGAAAGGGTCATTCAACCCCCAAAGGGGTCATGACCCACAGGTTGAGAATCACTGCTGTATACAAAGGAAGGTACACCAACCCACCCTACACACACTCCCATTGCAGCGGGAACCACCAAATGCCATCCAAGGTGTTTTAAGCCCCGTGGGACATATTACCATGGTTTCTAGGGAGATCACACATTGAAGTGCCATCTTCGTGGACCCACACCACTTGACTATCATCCCTTGAGAGGACTAGCCAACTCACATTCCAAATAATGGATTACCAGTTGAGTAGGGTAAAACTGAAACCACTGGAAGATACAGCTAAGTAGATCAACCACCGAGCGCAGCTAGCTGTGTTGGACCTTATGTTCTTCATACTCAATAAACTTGAGAAATGCCATGACAGGCTCCAAAAGCGCCGAAACTCGGGGTAAGCCTAAGTTTCTATTTCAGAGAAAACCCGTGACTTCCCCGAAGCAGATGCAACACCCGGAAACAGGAAGAAGCATTCAAAATTCAACAAGTCCCTCACAGCCAGTAAGAGAAGGGCACAGAAAGCAGCTCGCCAATAGAGAACAGCCACCTTCCCTCTAATGGGACTCTACGTGGGAAGCGGGAAGGGACACTCCCCTTATGTAGTCTGAAACTATAAAAACGTAGCTTTGTGTGGTGGTCGGGGTCATGCTACGGGAAACCGCTGTGCTGGGTAGTGGTGTGATCCTGACCCTGGCTTAAGCTAGAAAGTAAACTTCTTTTGTTCCTTTGCATCTCGAGTGTTGCTTTCCGCGCTTCTTGGGTAAGCTTGTCTCTCCGCTCCAATAGCTGCATCTAGTTTGAACAAGCACTTATAAAAGTCTCCAAAAGAGAGAGACTCTTTGACTCTCTGGAAAATGCCAGACCCCTCTAAAACATCAGGTAAATTGCCTCAAAGAAAAATCAGAAGAAACAAAAGAAAAAGAAGTTATGAAACTAATTCCGAGGAGAAAAGAAGCAGATATTGACCTGCCACATGACATTAGGGAAACAATACAGAAAAAGGATGAAATGATAGAGGAGATAAAAGCCACTTACCGATGAGAAATGCAAGACCTAAGGGATGAGATAACAAAATCCAGTAGCAAATTAACAGACTTTGCCAACCTACTTGAGCAGGCAGAAAATGACACCAGTGACTTTGACAAATAAGAATTGATGCATTTAAATTATGGTGCTGGCAAAAAATATTCCAAGTATGATGGACTGTCAAAAAAAATTTAAGTTTGAATGAGGTAGAGCTAGAGTTCTCCTCCTACAAGGCACTGATTTCAAGATTTCATCTCATTTATTTGGGGCATGATATCAGGAGAGACCAATACCTTAAAAAGGTGATCATGCTTGATAAAGTAGATGAGCAGCATAAAAGAGGAAGGTCCTCAACAAGATTGATCGAAACAGTGGCTACAGCAAAAGTTTCAAACATAAAAACAAAAGTGAGAATACATAACTGGACTGTATTTCATACTGTTTTACATGGAACCTTCCTGAGATGGGATTGACTCAATTGCATTTATCGACAACAAAATATTGATTTAATAATATAAATTGGTGTTGTCTGTCTCCTTAAAGGTCACCAAGTACAATCTGTCTCTCTTGGTCTGTAATCCTCTAATAACTTCCTTGAGAAAAAAAAAACAGGCATTTGGTTGAATGTTTACTGCAGCAACTGTAATTTTGTTATAGGAAAACATTTTAGGCAATTTTAATTGTTAGAAAGTTTTTATGTTGGGAACAAATTCATCTTTTTGCAACTCTCATGTGTTAGAGTTGTTATGTATTCCAATTATTGAAGCATTCAAGGCAAATCCAGGCAAATTATATATATATATATAATATATATAAATATACTTCAGTACAAAAATCCTCCTTTTTTGGTTAAAGATTCCTGAATCTTTCTAGCTGTCTTCATTCAAATTGATTTTTTGACTCTGGTGTTCATGATCTTGAATTAATTCTTTATTGTGGGGTGTTTTAAAGTAGGCTATATAAAGAAGAAAAAGCAGTGATGCTTCTATGTGTATGCGTGTAGAAACAGATATTAAAAAAATAGCTTGTACAGTTATAGAAACCGGTAAGTACAGTCCAGTTCAAGTCAGTGGGTCAGAAGATAGACTGGAAACTTCTCTTGATTCAAATAGCTGTGGAACTGACGAACCAGGAAACAGATGAAGAAGATGACTCCAGGAGAATAGAGAGTTGAACAAATCAAAGTTTGGCAGTTTTCTTTTCTTTTCTTTTCTTTTTTTTTTTTTTTTTAGTTTGGCAGTTTTATGATCATTCCTGGGATTGACAGGTATCCAATCAGTGGTTCATGTAATGGATGCAGGATTCAAACATAGCTGAGGTGACAAGCTTCCCACAGACTCTGCTTCACTGAGAACGCTACACTCCCAAGGGGGTCTTTCTCCCTAATATGCCAAAGCTTTGATCTAATCAAGGGTTCACTACACTATCAGTTGCTCACTGAGTTGATTAAGTTAAGCTAGACCCCATTATGCAAGTAATTATGCTCTGTTAATTTATAGCATGGGTTATTATGGCCAAACTACTGAGAAACCTGGCCCAATAGTTCAATGCAATATTTTAAAATGAGTTATAATTTGCTATTGGTAAATTATCTGAATTTTAAACACAACAGGATCCATGAGGGCCAGAATATTGGTGATGAGAACAAAATCAGATATTAGGATGCACTAAATGACTTAATGTGGTCATTCTAATCATAATTCCTTGTGGGATG